>CM075807.1:104150520-104338020 GCA_037975025.1 Excoecaria agallocha
AATTTCTCCGGATGCATGATCATTTCCACTAAATCTATCCAATCTGAATAAAAAAGGACAAAAGATGGATTACATGGCAATGAAAAGATATAATATGTGACCTTATGAAATAGTAAGGACTCACCTCTCAAAAAAAACATCCATAGCTTCTAAGAGTTTTACTTTGTTGACTCTTGCCTGTAAATAATCCTAGTGGGTTACAAAATTTGTAGTTTGCCAATAAACAGAATATATATTTTGAGTGAGAGAGAGATGGAAGAGAGTATTGATTTATAATATTTTGCAAGAAAGTCTACCCAAAACAAGAAAATCAAGAATTTTAAAAATATGAACTACTTTCATTGTTATAAGGAATTTTTAAATTTTATTGAAGTGAGTATAGCATTTTAAACTATTATGTTAAGGATATAAAGGATGAAATGATATAATGTTGGAGTATTTAAGAGCTATATGCTCAAGAAATCTGCATCTTTTAAAGCAATACAACAATTATTGCGAAGGTTCACAAGACCATAAGGGCAGTTCCCATAAGTAACCAAGTGGTAGTGAAGATTTTGTGAAAAGAGATTTTCTTAATTATCAAAGTCACGTATAAAATAACAATACTAATAAGTTTTTATACAGAAAACCTATACAGCTAACATATATTTGAAAATAATTTTCTACCCATAATTACAAACTAAGAACTAGAATAGCCAACACTCGCTCTCAAGTTGGTGCAAAAATATAAACATGCCCAACTTGCAAACTATGGTATGGAAGGCTGGTCGGAGTTAGAAAAGGCCGGCGAACAGTTTTAGGCAAGATCCAGTGATAGAAGGTGTCTGGCGGCGCATGTACTCTCGCACGAGGTCTAACTACATGTGAAATTTATGTACAGGCCAAACTTGGCCTGGCTCTTCTCCAGTGAGGGCGGTATCGTAAAAGAGGGACAAAATGTGACCCGTTCACACTTGCCAAAAAATGCCTATTGTAACTTTATTTTTAAGAACAAACCTACTGCGGAAGGGAGAAAACTCAAACCTTCAAAACGGTAGTATAACTGTGATACCATGAAAATTTTGTGAAAAGGGATTTTCTTAATTATCTGTCATGTAAAAAATAATAATACAAATAGGTTTTATACAGAAAACCTATACAGCTAGCATATATTGAAAAATACTATTTTACCCTTAATTACAAATAACTGACTAAAGAAATAGGATAACCAGCAAATAGTAACCCCCCCCCCCCCCCAAAAAAAAAAAAAAGGTCTATATAATGGTCACTAGATGAGTTAATGGCCTTTAACAAATCCATGGAATTAAAACCATGATGACAATAACACAATTATTTACATATCCAAGCATTGCTCCTACATAGCAAATTTGAACACCCTATGATATTTAGGTCATTAATCACTCTCACCCTCACTCTTTCTCCTAGACGAACAACCATTATTGCAAATAGTCCAAATTTCATCTAGATTAGGATTTAAAATCTTTGTTTCTTGCTTTCTCAAACAACTTTTTCAATGTTGGTTGTAAAGAAAACAAAAAAAAATGAAAAGAAAAAGAACAGATTGAAATTTATAGCACACAAACTTTTCAACAAATAAGAGACACATACTAGTTGCTTCTTCAGGCAAGAAGTTAGTCGGCTGCAAGTGGATATTCGCAAAGCTTATGGTACGATTGAAAGATTCTAAACCAGATTAGTGGTAAAAAAATTCACTCAGACTTGTAGAGTTGGCTATCAGGAAACATTTGCATCTATTGACAAAATGAACACTATCAGAATCTTGCTATCCTTTACAGCTAACTTGGATTTGGATTTGCACCAATTTGATATGAAGAATACATTTCTACATGGAGACCTGGAAAGTGTAGTTTATATGGAGATTCCTCGGGGTTTTAATAATGAAAAAACTAAAGAAAAAATGTGCAGACTGAAAAAAAACTTTGTATGGATTGAAACAATCTCCAAGAACTTGATTTGACAAACTCAGCAAAGCCATGATCTCTTTTAGATATCAACAGAGTAATGTTGATCATACCCTCTTTAGGAGATACTACAAGAGTAAGATCATTCTTCTCATTGCTTATATTGATAACATAGTGATGAGAGCAGATGATAAAGAAGAATGGTTCAGCTGAAAAAGCTCTTAGCTTAAAAGTTTGAGATCAAAGATCTTGAGAAGTTGTAATATTTCTTGGCAATTGATGTTGCCAAATCAACCAAAGGAATCTTCATTTCTCAGAGGAAATACATCCTAGATTTTTTAGATAAAACTGGTATGCCGGGATGTAGACTCGCAGATTTACCCGGTGAAAGTAATCATAAGCTGCAAACAAGATCTGAAAAATCAGTTGATAAAAGCAGATGTCAAAACTTGATTGGTAGACTTATTTATCTCTGTCACACGAGACTAGACATTGCTTCTGCAGTTAGCTTGGTGAGTCAGTTTATACATGATCTTAGAGAATCTCATCAGCAGGCATTCTTTCGCATTTTACAGAATTTAAAGTCAACCCCAGGAAAAGGTCTTCTCTTTTTCAAAAAATGATCATCTTCGAATTGAAGCCTTCACATGTGCAGATTGGGTTGGATCTTTAGATGACAGAAGATCTACCTCTGATTGTTGTACATTTGTGTGAGGTAATTTGATCACTTAGAAAAGCAAAAAACAGAATGTGGTTGTAAGGTCTAGTGTAGAAGCAAAATACAAAGCTATGACTCAAGGTGTTTGTGAGTTTTTATGACTACAGAAATTACTAGCAGAGTTGAAGTTGGCTAAAGAATATAGGCTATCCTTGTATTATGATAACAAAATTGCAATCAATATTGCTCATAATCCAATTCAACATAACGGATAAAGCACATCTAAATTGATTGACATTTCATCAAAGAAAAGTTATTTGATAGTGTCTTGAGCTTATTTCATATAACGTTGGACAGACAGCTAGCTGATATTTTCACAAAATGACACAATAGTCAAGCCTTCCATACCATAGTCTGCAAGTTGGGCATGTGTAATATTTTTGCACCAACTTGAGGGGAGTGTTGGTTATTCTAGTTAGTTGTTCGTAATTAAGGGTAGGATAATATTTTCCAATATATGCTAGCTATATAGGTTTTTTTGTATAAAAACCTATTTGTATTATTATTATCTTCTACGTGACTGAGATACTCAAGAAATCTATTTTCACAAAATCTTCACTTTCATTTCAAAAGAACGCTTAGAACAAGATACCACATCTGCAATCATAAAAAACGAAAAATTCCTATCAAATTATCCCTTCAAAGTGGCAATTCTATCCAAGCAATTTATTCCAAATTTGAAGTAAAATTATGTTTCTCTCATCAAGAACATATTAAGTGCAAATTGCAAGAAAATATTTGTTGAACTCAGAAATGCTAGAATAAATAAATGCTTCCTGTAGGCAATTATTTGGCATAAGAAAATTAAGAAAGTTATAATATAATTGTCTGCGTTTTTCACCTTGAACATATTCAGAACCTACAAATTGCAAAATTGCAAGAAAATCTGTTGAGTCTAAAATGTAACCAAAGCATCACCACGACAATTAATTGACAAAAGAAAATCAAACAAACTTGTTTAAGCAATTCTTATAGCAATTGTAAAAACACGGTGAAAAGGTAGAAACCCACTCAAACTTTGCTGATAATAAATAAATATCAACTTACATCTAGGAAGCAAGCTTTCATCTGCTGCAAGGAAGCCTGTAGAACTTCTACTTTACTTTTGTGACCCATGCTAACTTCTTTCATGTCATACTCCATCCTTGATCTGAGATTTGGTTTCCAAAGTTCATACCTGGAAAGGGAATTTTCCATCAAGTATACAAGCACAACAGCATATCTACCCTAGAGACCATTATAATCAGATAACTCTAAACATCAGATGCTTCGTATTGATCATTGATGTTTCTTTTTTTTAATAACATTTTGCAAATTGGAAACTTTCATGTCTACAACAATAACAATGCCAATTTTGTAGATTAGTCAAAAAGATAAAAAAAAAAATACAAGCGGGCCCCAAAAGTCAGTAAGACATACACCAATAGTTTATAATATCGCCATTTATGTGTTACAGATTGTAAATAGTTAGCATAATTTTAGGAATAGAATTATAGGTTTTCTTAGTTAACTATAACTATAACTCTAACTCTTTCATATTTGTATAAATGCATGTAACTTTGAATTTTGAAAAAGAGTGAAATTCATTCTCCTATTTTTGACTTTTGTTACATGGAATCAAAGCCTAACCATGTTTCTAGATCTCTTGTCCGAGGGTTGTTGTTCCCTCATGTCAGTATCGATTTTCTTTTGCTTTGGGTCACTATCTGGTGACTGTTTTCTTATCTCACCACCACTACAAGGAGGTTCACCTCCCTCATTCTAGCCTGCTCACATTTTCTGGTAACCATCAGAGCCACACTTGGATCTCACGTGCCGATCGAATATTACACCACTTCCTCACACTCCGGCGAGTGACAACGCATGGCTTATTCATTGGACCACAACTTCATCTCCAACATCACCTGGTCATTTCCGATCAAATCCCGATGTCCTCTTGAGGTGGTTTCCTCTGTTGATGGTATTTGATTTCTCTTGCTCCAATGAAGGTTCGGTTCTATTTTATTGGGATTCTGTTCTTTTTGAAGTTTTGGTCTTCTTGAGTTATTTGATTTGATTTCTCTTGCTCAATGACGAATCTATTGGCTTATTTGAGGAGCTGTTGGAATTTTATGGGCTCTGTTTCCAATTGTGGTTGTGATATTTGAGTAGTGGTTGTTGTTGCCACTAGCTCTTGGGTGTTGGTACGCTGCTTCAATCCCCTGCAACCACGTCCAGTGCATAGCACTGTCTATGGAGATCTGAGATTCTTTGTTTTGCTTCTTTCTTTCTTATGGATTTGGATTGCATTCTATTAAGAGATTTGGTGTCTTACTTGTCACTAGTGTTCGGATATTTGTGAGGTGTTATTCTATGGGGTTTGGTATTATTTAATATGAGTTGGAATAAGAATATGGTGTGCTATTATTGCCATAAATCTAGTCATACAAAGTTTCAATAGAAAATTGCATAATCAGAAATTTAAATATGCAAACATTGCTACAACTAGTACCCATGGGAAGTATATTATGATTTCTGCAGATAAGTATGCAAAATTTACTCGGTATTAGAATTCTTTGAAAGCTTCACTCACCGCTACTAATGCTGGGGTAGAGAATCCAAATACATGTCTTTTATCTTCCTCATTTCAGTGGGTTATTGATTCTGATGCTACAGATCATATGATAGGTAATCGAAATGTACTCTCTACCTTTCAGTCTCATGCATCTTCGTCTTCGATTAAAATGGCAGATGGATCACTTTCTCATGTAAATGGATTTGGCACAGTTAACCTAACTTCATCAATTTCTCTGGGTTCAATTCTATATACCGAAACTTGCTTTTAACCTGATTTCTGTAAGTAAACTCACACACGATCTTAATTGTTGTATTCCTTCTTCCCTGATCATTGTATCTTTCAAGATCTTGTAATGAAACGGATCATTGGTAAAGGTTACGTCTTAGGGAGCTTTTATATTCTTGATAGAAAGATACCAAGACGAATTGCCTGTTCTAGTGTTTTGTCTCCTTTTGAAGTACACTGTTGGCTGGGGTATCCTTTGCTGAATTTCAAGAAACTATGTCCTCAATTTTCTGATTTTTCTTCTCTTGACTGAGTCATGTCAGTATGCTAAGCACCACCATAGCTCTTCAAGTCCTTGAATGAATAAACGAGCTACTTCTGCAATTGAATTAGTTCATTTAGATGTTTGGGGACCGTGCTCTATGGTAGCCAAACCCAGGTTCAAGTATTTTGTAACATTTGTGGATGATTACTTCCGTATGACTCGAATATTTTTTATGGAAAGTCGGTCTGAATTATTCGCTCATGCTTTTTGTACTGAGATCAAAATTCAATTTAATGTTTGTGCTCACACATTGAGGAGTGATAATGCAAATAAATACTTTTCAAATTCTTTTCAAACATATATGACTCATAATAGCATACTTTATCAATCCTCATATCCCGACACACCATCCCAAATGGAGTTGCTGAAAAAAAAGAAATAGACATTTGCTTGAGACAACATGGGTTCTTTTATTTTAGATAAAAGTTCCTGTTAGAAAATAAGGAATACAGCTATATATAGCTGGATATTCCTAGTATGTGACAACTAGGTTTTAGGTATCATTTTACCTTTCTCTTTATATAAATAGGAGTGTAATCTTAGTGTTAATTAATTAAATATAGAATTTCAATTCCCTTGTGTGTTTTCTCACAGTTCTACTACTTATTTCCTGATTAATCGCATGCCATCTTCAGTGCTTGCTAGTGAAAATCCCTGCTTTGTTCTCTTTCCATCTAAGCAATTGTTTCTTATAGAACCAAGAATATTTGGAAGCACACGTTTTGTTCGGGATGTTAGGCCTCAAATCACTAAATTGGATCCAAAGTCACTGAAGTGTGTCTTCTCGAGGTATTCTCGTCTTCAAAAGAGGTACGGATGCTATTGTCCAGAACTTAATAGGTATCTTGTATCTATTGATATTACTTTTTGGGTGCATAAACCATTCTACCTATCTTCTGATTCCACAAGTCAAGGGGAGGAAGACCATTGGTTAGGTTATAATATTATTACAAGGACAACAGTGGTTCTCACTCCTGTTATTCCAAGTGATTTGTGTCTTCCTATTCCTATTCCAAGTGATCCTATTCCTCCTATTGTAGGTGATTTAGCTCCACCTGTTCCAGCAAAGCCACCTATAGTACAGGTTTATTCTAGGAGATATGGAACTTGCAATACAATGCATGAATCAGATTTATCATCTAATCCAATCCCAAACGATCCAGATCTTCCCATTGCCCTACGGAAAGGCAAACGCTAGTGCACCTATCCTATTTGTAATTTTATTTCTTATGATCATTTATCTCCATCTATATGTTCTCTTATTGCTTCTCTCGACTCAGTTTTTGTTCCTCGAACTGTTAAAAAAGCTGTCTCATCCTAGTTGGCGTGATGTAATGATAGAGATAAATGCCTTGGATACAAATAATCTTGAGAGTTGGTGAATTTACTAGAAGGGAAGAAGGCTATAGGTTTCAAATGGGTCTTTACAGTCAAAGTTAATACAGATGATTCTGTAGCTTGGCTTAAAGCTCGCATTGTTGCTAAAAGATATACCCAGACTTATAAAGTTGAATATTCTGATATTTTCTCTCATTTGCCAAATTGAGTTTTATTCCTTTGTTCATATCTTTGGCAGCCTCTCAACACTGGCCTTTACATCGGTTGGACATAAAAAAATATTTTCCTTCATGGCGACTTTCTGAAAGAAGTCAATATGGAGCAACCACCTAATTTTGTTGCTTAGAGGGAGTATGGGAAAGTTTTTCATCTAAAGAAATCCTTGTATGGATTGAAGCAGAGTCCTTGTGCTTGGTTTAGAAAATTCAGTGAGGCTATCCAAGAGTTTGAGCTAAAGAAAAGTCAATATGACCACTCAGTTTTCTATAGACAATCAGAAGCTGGCATTATTCTTCTTGTGATTTATGTTCATGATATTGTCATTACAGAGAGTGATTCTACAAGTATCTCTTCCCTCAAGTCTTTCATGCATGGTAGATTTCACTTTAAAGACTTTGGCCAATTGAAATATTTCTAAAGAGTAGAAGTATCGGGAAGTAAGAAGGGAATTCTTCGATCCCAAATAAAATATTTTCTTGACTTGTTTGCAAAAACTGAAAAATTAGAAGCTAAGCTATGCAGTACTCCTATGGCTCCTAATGTACAACATACAAAGAATGATGGTAATCCTTTTGATGGTCCAGAGAGATACTGGAGATTAGTTGAAAATTTGAATTCTCACAGTAACTCGTCCAGATATCGCATTTGCAGTAAACGTTGTTAGTCAATTTATGGCTGCTCCCATGGTTAAGCATTGGGAAGCTCTAGAATAGATTTTATGTTATTTGAAATGTGCTAATGGACTAGGCATATTATACAGTGATCATGGGCATACACATATTGAGTGCTCACCAATGTTGACTGGGCAAGTTTGATAGAAAGTTAATTACAGGCTATTGTATTTTTGTTGGAGAAAATTTAGTGTCTTGGAGAAGCAAGCAAACTGTGGTATCCAGATTTAGTGCAGAGTCTGAATACAGAGGTATGTTACATTCCGCATGTGAAATCTTGTTGATTCGTCATTTGCTTGCTGAAATTGGTATAGATTCCTGGTCTCCAGCAAAACTTTGATGTGATAATCAAGCTGCTCTTCATATTGCCTCCAATCCAGTGTATTATGAACAGACCAAGCATATTGAGGTTGATTGTTACTTTATTTGTGAAAAGATTTAAGATAATATCATCTCAATAGCACATATGAAGACAGGAGAGCAGTTGGTTGATTTGTTCACAAAGGCTTTAAATGGGCCTCGAGTTGAATACTTGTCTAACAAGCTAGGTATGATTAATATCTATACTCCAGCTTAAGGGGGAATGTTTGAAACTAAATATTTAGCATAGTTTTAGGAATAGAATTATAGGTTTTCTTAGTTAACTATAACTCCAACTCTTTCATATTTGTATAAATACATGTAACTTTGAATATTGAAAAAGAGTGAAATTCATTCTCCCATTTTTGAGTTTTGTTACAATGTGCACAAACAATCATCAAATTTAAAGCCTCCATCCCAACCTACATCACACCATAGAGCACAAATGTTTCTCTTATGTTACCAAAGCTGGTGTTCAATTTAAACATAGGGCAACCGTGAAGTACATTACCTTCATTGTTACACTATTGCTGTAGGTTGATGATTTCTTTCCAACTAAAGACACTCAAACACTATTATTTACCCGCATCCTGCCCAAACCCTTCTGATTACATGTTTAAATTATCCTTTGAATAGCTTTTGCACCAGCATTATCAATGAAGTGCCACTATAACTACCAGAATTAATCAAGACAAATTCTTTTCTAGGCAAGTACAACAAGTAAGATTTTGCAAGCCAAAATGCTAACTAGACTAGTGTTCACCAATAAACAGTGCCTCACTCAACCAGTTCCTCAATTTCTCTTTATTACTCTACTTTTCTTTAAAATAAGTCTATTTCTCCTTTACAATCTCACAAACATAAAGTACCAAGCCAATAACATCCCTTTTCACATCTCTTTTGTTTTTTGTTTTTTTTTTTTCATTTTTTGTTAGGATTAGTCTTAACAATTAATGAGTTATGGATTCTAGTTAAAAATTCCAGAATAGAAGAAGTAGATAGGAAGAAGATGAGTATAGAAGAAGATAGAATAAGACAAGAGGGAGATTTGGAAAAACAAAGGGTAGAGAATAATAGAGGGAAATCGAATTGCATTCATAATGATGATGTGGTCCCAAAGGATGTTACAAGATATATGAAGGATAAAAAGTAGGACCTTATGCAAATTCTGCTACCTTTACACAGGCTGGCTAACTAACTTCTTTTAGCTAATAATAACAAATATAACTACCTAATTCAATTGACTATTTTGCCCTTCCTTCAATACTTAACAATACCTGCACTCCCCAAGAGAGAAATTTCTTGTCCCCAAGAAGTGTAAAAGTCTAGAAACTGGTACCAGATATAGTGTTCATCCTCCCAGGTAAAGTCAATAGATGGCAATCCCTGCCATTTGATGAGATCCAACCTAAAGTAGTTGTCACCAGCTAGTGTAGTGGAATTTGGAATTTTCTCAGGAGCAATAGAGAATTCACCATCAATAAGTGGGGGAAGGGAGGGTAGAGGTGTGATGTTATCCCCAATCTTCTTCAGTAGGGATACATGACCTAGAGGAGGATGGATTCTACAATTAGGGGAGAGACCAGTTTGTAGGCAATAGGGCCTTTTTAAGCAAGTCAGTTAAAGGTTTACTCACAGCTCCATACCCCTTGATAAAACTCCCAAAGGAAAAAAAGTAGGACAGCTATACTAAAGGACAGGAGGGCTTGCAACCTTGCACCTACAGATTCTGCTACCCTTGCACAAGCTAGCTAACCAACTTCTTTTAGCTAATAATAATGGAAATAACTAACTAATTAAATTGACTATTTTGCCCTTCCTTCGGTACTTAACATTTTCTCCATAACCAATAAGGCTTCCAATTGTTGTCTTACATTTTCTTGGAAATCAAAAGAACAAAAAATAAGAAAATAAAAAGCAAGAAAAAAAAAAAGGAAATATGTGTTTGTTTTGCCTTTGAATGTAGAATGCATAGATAGAAGGTGTAAAACATAGGATTTTCCATGATAAGACTCAAAAGAGCATTCATAAAGGAACATGAACAAAAATGGCAACAAAGGGAGGAAGGGCAAAAGTGAGAGATGAATATAGCTAGGAAATGAAAGATGGATCGACTGGAATAGAGGCATTGGTACTATTTATAGGGTAAATTTTAGCATCCAAATAAGTCCATTAGATACACTTTCTTAGAAAAAATGGTCATTGAGATTTTAGAAACTTGATTGCAAGAGGGAGAAGATTTAAGAAAAAATTAAAAAAAAAATTAGAAATTCAGATTAAAAATTTTTGAACATCAACCAAGTTTGATAAATTATAAGCATTGATATATGCAATGTGTTTTTTTGAAAAGGGCTATTATGTATTGCAATGCTAGTGACACTGAAATGTTAAGCATCAGTTTGCAGCTCCAAGTCTAGAAAGCAGCTTCCCATCCAACAAAAAAAATTTTAAAGTAAAACCATGTACATAACCTGCCTCTTTAAGCTGGACCAGCAGTGGGTAATAATCAATAAGTGAGGTATAAATAAACTTTTAAAGTTTCCAATTCATATATCGAATTCAATTCTCCATTCATTGAATAAATTACGTGTCACCTGTTCTACTAACCTGATGAACAGAGCATGCAATTCTAACAAGGATGGCAACTGCCTCATTAGAAACTATATTTCAACTTATTTCAGGCCAACATTAGAAAAGAGTGACTTTTACTTGCCAAGTTAATAAATAAAAGTGGACCACTTACCCCATGTCATCATATCCCATGACTATAGCCTCACCCTGAAATTATTAAACAAAAAATTAATAGAGAAGATTCAGGGGGAAAAATAAGCACTTCATTTCATAGAAACCCTTTGTCCTTAATTACCAAAGCCATGGTTCACTCTTATTACAAATTGGCAAGAACAATAATCAAGCAACTCATAAATGTGTATATAGCCTGCAAAACTCAATGAAAAGCATGACAAAAGATTAATATTTCTACTTTTTGGGTTAGATTGGCCCAGGCCTTACAAAGCATCTCTAATCATAGTTTAGTTTCATAATTATGCCAATTTAGATAGATTAGCTGCTAGTGTGTTGCCACCTTCTAACTTAACGGTAGTAATAAAGGGAAAATTAGATGGAGATGAGAAAAGAGATTTGAGGAAACCCGAACTTTCAGACATGTTAAGATAGCCCAAAGAAGAATAATAAATAAAATTGTCATGAGTGTCCTAAGAATTAAATTCAATGCAAGTTGAAATGAATAGTGGCAGAGCACTGTAACATTGTACAATATTTATATATAGACAACCTAAGAACCACAATAGGGAAACAATGATATAATTATGCTAATCCCTATAACTATGGTAACAGGAATATTGCATATCAGAGTATATACATTGATCTTATTCCGTAACATTATACAATAATCAACAGCTTTTGTATATAAAAACAGGTTTCTGCATAAAATAATTATTCTGAACATGTAGAGAATCTCACAACCATCTATTCCCACAATTACTTCAATTCCACCAGTTAGTGCTTTCACTTTATGCATAAACATAAATTGTGGAACTCAAAGAGAAATAATTACTTCAAAGAGAAAAAAAAAGTCCTTGCCATAAAAAAAATTAAAAAAAAAAGAAGAAAAAAAGAAAATCTTATCTTGAGTAATTGTGTAATCAAAATTAAAGCAAAGAACAATTACAAGATTAGTTGGTGAGAAGCGAGTGCTTGCATCCTTTTTTGCATAGAATCTATCCAGCAGCTTCTTTATGTGATCATGCATTGTTGCATCTGTACCAATACCCGCCTTAAAAATAAAAGAAAAAGGAAGAAAAAATTAAAAATCATGTAATATTTGAGATAATAATGGCCTGTAACTTGTAAAAAAAGCTATATGTTTCTCATTTCCTATTTTCTTCTGTATCTAGATTTATATTGCAATTGGATGAATTCATTTGTATCATTATGTTCTAGTTTCTACTAATTTTCATAGCACACTTTTGGTTTCATTTATAATAAAAACCAGGATTATTTTTCCATATATGATGGTGGTAAGGCTATACTTTTTGAAAAAAACAATAGTGATTAAATTCAGTAAATTTGGTTCATAGAATCTCATTTTCTGCTTAAAACAAGTAAGCCAACTTCTTGGCTTGCAGAAATGAATTAGATTATCCAAAACAAGCCCCTCTTCTTCAAACCTACTCATGCAGACATAATTGACAAATTAACACCATCAATTCTTCTTCTAATGACATAGGTACTTACTATTTCTAGAAGCTCACATCCTGTTGCACCATCACCACTCAAGTCATGCCCCCATAAGAAGCAATAACTCCTTCCATAACCACTTGGAAAGGTACCCGTTACACTCTTAATCCTTATCCTATTTATAATCTCCTTAGTTATCATGCTCTTTCTCCATCTTATTATGCCTTTGTTTCTACTTTATCTAACGTCTCTATACCTAAGACTGTTAGTGAAGCAATGAACCATCCAAGTTGGAACTGGTCACTTTGCCACAAGGGGATGATAAAAAAGAAATGGTTCAGCTAAAGAAACTCTTAACTCAAGAGTTTGAGATTGAGGATCTTGGGAAGTTACAATTTTTCTTGGGAATTGGACTTGCCAGATCAACCGAAGGAATCTTCATTTTTCAAAGAAAATACATACTCGATCTTTAGGATGAAACTGGTATGCTAGGATGCAAACTAGTAGACAACCATTAAAAGTAACCATCGGTTGCAAGCAAGAACAAAAAAAGCAGTTGACAAAGCCATATATCAAAGATTGATTGGTAGACTTATATATCTATCTCACACCAGACCAAACATTGCTTATGTTGTTAGCTTGGTTGCCAATCATATGATCAGTAGCACCTGAATCAATAACCCAACTACAAGATGAGGTAAAAAGACATGCAATAAAGTTACCTATATTAGCTAAAGCCGATGTCCTAAAAGATAACTGCTGTGAATCATAAGTGCTAAAAATTTGCTAATGGGCATTAGTTAAACGAGCATACTCATCCGCTGAAATGGTGACAAAAGGTGAGAACGACTATGGAAGCGGTAGGATGCCATCGTGATTACTATTCGAAGCATTACTAACCAATGCCACTGTTTCATTGAGCACCATACCAAAAGGCAGATCGCCATCTTTACACACTCGAAGCAAACAAGCATAAACTTCAGTAAAAGAAGGAAGTGACTCGCTAGTTAACAATTGTGTGCGTGCCACATCATATTCAAAACCCAACCCTGCAAAGAAACAATGTACCACAATCTGCTCCTTTTGTTCTTGCATTTGTTTTATGTCGGCAACAATAGGAAACATAATTCACTTTTCTTCAAAGGCTTGTTTCACTTCAGCATAATATTGGAATAGGAAGCGACCTTTTTATTCCGCTCGATAAATCTTTAACAATAAGTCATGAACACGAGACATATTTTCTTTGCAAGCGTACAAAAATTCCAAATATTCTCACAATTCTTTTACACTATCACAATGATTCACAACATTATCAACAGCAGGATCTAAAGCATTATGAATTTGATTAAACAACTTATAATACTCCATTAACCATTTCTTTTGAGCAGTAGTATCATCCTTAGGCAGTGAATTATTAGTTAAATGATTCTCCAAATCTACACTAGTCACAAATCTGCAAATGATTCTTTTCCATTATGCATAATTGTTACTTCCAACCAATTTTCTATCAGTAATTTTGGACGAACCCAATAAAATTTCAATAATAGTTTTTTTATCACCACTCTCAGCCATCTAAACCAATTCCAAATAACTAGAGATAAAAAAACAACAAACAATGAAAATTCAAAGAAGACGTTGGAATCCCAACACAAATAAGTACCCAACCTTCTCAACAAATCATCCAAGAAAAATAAAATGTGGACAAAAGAACAGAACCTGTTGGAGCAGAGTTCCAGGAGAAATAAAATATCATCAATAAAGGAAACTGCCTCAAGAAGACACCGGAACATGACCAGACGACAGAGATAAAGTTGGAGGTCCAATGGACAAGCCACGCACTCTCACTCACCGACGTGTGAGGAAGTGGCAGTCAACTTCGATCAGCGCGTGAGATCCACTCACGGCTTTGCTAGTCATCGAAAAACGTGGACAGGTTGGACTAAAGGAGGCGAACCTCCCTGTTGTGGCGGCGAGACAAAAAAATAGTTTCCGGATAGTGACCCAAGAAGGAAAAGTACCCTCAGAAAAGAAACCACAATAACCCTCAAACAAGAAACCCAAAAGCTCGACTAGGCTCCGATACCATATGAAAGTAGAGAGAATAATCTCATAATTCTATTAGAAAAGATACAGGTATTTATCAAAGAATACAAAAGCTAAACTAGAAAAGAAAAATCCCTATAATTATACTATTATCTCTATCTAACAGTGATAGTATTTATCTACATTAATTGTACAATCTGTAACAACTTACGGATATTATAAATCGTAACAGGAAACAAATAAAAGTTGATTTAATCCTTTAAGGTATCCAAGGTGGATAAAATGGAGCTAGGACTTGCAAAGCTTTGAAAAGTTTCGATTAGCATCATGTCTCTATGTTTTTTTTTTCAATGCATAACCCTATGCAGCAGTCAAGCAAAATGAAATTATGGTAGCAACATTGTGGCAGGGCTTTGGTGAAAGGTCGAGAAAATAGCACCTCTGAGGGGCAATAACAACAATGATGTTGACAGTTATAGTGTGATGGGCAGAGATTGAGTCATAGCAAGGTCAATAGTGATAATAAAGATAACAAAGGATGCTAATGATTGTGGTCAGCAGTGGAGGCCCTAATGGCGGTGACCAACTGCATACAACCAACTAGATAGTAACAATAATCATGCCACTGGCGGGAAAAAGGATTGTGTCAGAAGGTACGACATGTCCTCAATGCTAAGCAGATGATGGCTATAGTGACAAGGTGGAAAAAATCCATTTTAACGACCACCAAAAGTTTGATATGATTCAACAAAAGGTCAAGTTTTTTATCAACAGAAAATACTTATGAAAGTTCCCTTGGTCTTTTCCAAGTATACAGGCCCATATAAACTCAAAACAAAGTAAAGAGTACAGAATAAACCAGATGTTGATTAAAAATCAATATTCTTACCTTGTCCATACAGCTAAGCAAATCTGCTTCACTTAGAAGAGGCGGTGGTCTTGTAACTCCTGAATCAAGAGTCAGCGTCGTCGCAATAAACTACAATAATGTTGAACCCATTGAATGCATTTCTATAATTCTAGTTTTGAAGTTAAATCTACAATAGAAAGAGAACACTAACCACAAATTGTAGAACATAAATTATTATTAGCTTATATATTTGGGTTTATGGGCATACATCAATGAATATATTTCTAGGATGCTATACTATAAATTGCCAATTCCCATCCCTAGTTTTGAAATTAAAACTCAAAGAAAGAAAATAACAACCTTACATTTTAAAATATTACAATATCTTTAGAAATTAATATTTGCATTTATGAGTTT
The DNA here is from genome assembly GCA_037975025.1 of Excoecaria agallocha. Classification (NCBI taxonomy): domain Eukaryota; kingdom Viridiplantae; phylum Streptophyta; class Magnoliopsida; order Malpighiales; family Euphorbiaceae; genus Excoecaria; species Excoecaria agallocha. The sequence goes on from CM075807.1 coordinate 104,166,366, forward strand.
CCAATAAAAAATAGATTTCCAGAATACTAATTCAACAATGTAAAAAAAAAAAACAAAAAAAACAAAAAAAAAAAGAAAGAAAGAAAGAAAAAGAAAATCCTTATTATCCAACTGTAAAAATGAAAAAAATAAGGATGGGGAATTCCATCAATTCCATATGAGTACAGCATGTGGCATTGTCTTTCAAAACTGAATTAACAATTGCAATCAATAAATGCAGCAACAAATTACAAACAACTACTACTTCCGTTGCTTTACGAACTCTGTTTCTGAAATATACAGGATTGCACATTTGCATTTGTTTGAATTTCTATGTCAGTTTGTTGTCAGTACAGAAACTGCTATTTGTTTCCTGGGCTGCTTTTTACTGACAGTCACAGAACATAATATCACCAACAGCAAAAGCATAAGTTTTAGTTCATTAAATATGGAATTAAAATTCTAACCAGAGATATCTACCTAGTTGAAGGGACATCACAAATTGTTTAATATCCTTTCTCCATCGTTTTAAGAAGAAAAATGAGGCAGATAAAAATACATGCCTAAAGTACCTGATTAATTAACACAAAACCTGCCATGCAGGAAACTAATATTAAATAAATAAGAACAGCCTTCCAATCAGGCTTCAATGATAAGTAGCAAACCTGTTGTCCATTGACATAGGTTGGAATCAGTGAACTGCCCCATGATTCGAACAGATAAACATCCAAGTAATTTTTCTGGTTAAAAAGATCTCATTTCAAATATAAATAACCAAAAGGTGAAAATAAAAAAATTAAATTAAAAGAAAAAAAATAAAATAGATGCTGCTTGGGAGAAACATGGCCAAATTATATCTACAAGATACACCAAAGAAATGGTCACTGTTATAGATGTTGGGTAATAGCTGTAGAATAATTAACTTAATTATAAGAGTAATTAGAGAACCTGTAAAATATTGACTTAGACGTTAACTTTTTTGTATAAATATATCTGTACTTCAAGAGAAATAAAATAGAAAATCTTTGAGTTTTACATGATATTAGAGACTTAGGCTATTTTGGAAATTTTCTGGGCTTTCTGGATTTTTGGGGTTCCCTGGATTCTCTATTCTTAGATTGAAGAATCTGCTCTTGAACCGGTGACCGGTTTGTCTCACCGCCCACGTCAGGAGGTGCACAGGTGTCGTGCCAGCCTCCCCACAAAATCTGGCATCCATCCTACCAGCGAGTGAGCTACAAGCGCCGCCACAAGCTCCTGCCTCTTCATCACGTGCGAGCACATGCGGTGTCTGATGGCTCTCCGATTTGGGTGCTCCGGTGGTCATCCGACGTTTGCTTGAGGTGGTGATCTTCTCGGCTGGCGATGGTCCTCTTGGTTGGATCTGGAACTCTGTTTGAGGGTGTCTCTGGTCTTTCTAAAGTTGAGTGAAATTTTACTTGAGGTGCAGGAAGGTATTTACTTCCCTCGATAGCTACTGGCTCTATTTTGGAGGGTTTTGTTTCCCTCTTTTATGTGGTGTTTGGATATGTTCTATCAAGTTTCAGATCTATTGGCTTATTTGAGGCGCTGTTGGCATTTTCTGGGATCTGTTTCCAATTGTGGTGATATTTGAGTGGTGGTTGTTATTGCCACTAGTTCTTGTGCATTGGTTTGCTGCTTCAAGATCTCAGGTTCTTTGTTTTTGCTTCTTCTTTATTGTCTGTGGATTTGGATTTCATTCTATTAAGAGATTTGTTATTTTATTTGTCGGTAGTGTTTGAATATTTGTGAGGTGTTATTCTTTGCGGCTTGATATTATTCAATATAAGTATGAACAAGATTATAGTGTGCTATTATTGCCATAAATCTAGCCATACAAAAAGGTTTTGTAGAAAATTGCATAAGGCTAAATTAGCAAATATTGCTACAACCAGCACCTCTAGGAAGTATATTATGATTTCTGCAGATGAATATGCAAAATTTACCCAGTATTGAAATTCTTTGAAAACTTCTCCCACCACTACTGTTGCCGGGGTAAGGAATCCAAATACATGTCTATTATCTTCTTCATCTCAGTGGGTCATTGATTATGGAGCTATAGATCATATGATAGGTAACCAAAATGTATTTGCTACTTGTCAGTCTCATACATCTTCTTCTCTAGTTACAATGGCAGATGGATCTCTTTCTCATGTAAACGGATTTGGCACAGTTAACTTCATCAATTTCTATGGGTTCAGTTCTACATATACCGAAGATTGCTTTTAACTTGGTCTCTATAAGTAAACTTACACGTGATCTTAATTGTTGTATTTTCTTCTTTCCTGATCATTGTATCTTTCAATATCTTATAACGAAACAGATCATTGGTAAAAGTTATGTATCAGGAGGCCTTTATATTCTTGATAGAAAGATACCGAGGCCAATTGCTTGCTCTAGTATCTTGTCTCCTTTTGAAGCACGCCCATTGAAAGTAACCATAAGTTGCAAACAGGAACTGAATGATCAATTAATAAGGGCAGATATCAAAGATTGGTTGGTAGACTTATCTATCTATATTACACCAGACTAGACATTGCCTATACAGTTAACTTGGTGAGTCAGTTTATGCATGATCCTAGAGAATTTCATCAGCAGACTGTTTTTCGCATTTTGCGGTATTTAAAATCAACTCCAGGAAGAGGTCTTCTTTTTTCAAAAAAATGGTCATCTACAAATTAAAACCTTCACAGATGCAAATTGGGCTGGATCTTTAGATGACAGAAAATCCACCTCTTGTTATTATACATTTGTGGGAGGTAACTTAGTCACTTGGAGAAGCAAGAAATAGAATGTAGTCGCAAGATCTAGTATAGAAGCAGAATATAGAGCTATGGCTCAAGGTGTTTGTGAGTTGTTATGATTGTAGAAGTTATTAGCAGAGTTGAATTTAGCTGAAAAAGACAAATTATTTTTGTATTGTGACAACAAAACTGCAATTAGTATTGCTCATAATCCAGTTCAACATGACAGGACGAAAAATATCGAAATTGATCGACACTTCATCAAAGAAAAATTATCTGAAGGTGTTTTGAGCGTATTTCATGTAACGTCGGACAGACAATTAGCTGATATTTTCACAAAAAAACTTAGTAGTCGAGCTTTCCATGCCATAGTTTGCAAGTTGGACATGTGTAATATTTTTGCATCAACTTGAGGGGGAGTGTTGGTTAATTTATTTTGTTAGATAGCTTGTAATTAAGGGTAAAATAGTATTTTTCATTTATACTACTAGTATACATATATATATATACCCTTGTATCATTATTTTTGGATGTAATTAAGATAATAGAAAATCTCTTGTTTCACAAAATCTTCACTGCATATTTTCACTTTCAACTGATCATTAGGTTTCAAGATTTGTATCTATTTGTGATAGTAACTTGTTCCATATCAGTGGCGAAAGAAAATAGTATCATTCTTGATAGAGGCAAAACTATAGTCATTTATTGCAATTATTTATTATGGATTAAAATACTTTAGCAACTAGATTCATTTAAGCTTTATGAATCTAACTACAATCAAAAGTTATGGAGATTTAGAGAGTATTGCTAAGGGAAAATGAGAGCATTGGACTGAATTTTGGCCAAAAAGAAAAAAGAACAACTTTCAAGTTGACGAAGAGGAAAAGATAAGAATAAGACACGACGAAGCTTCCATCACCATTCAACATAAATATCCTAATGAAGATGATTCTCATATATATTTTGTCTCCACAAACTTCTCACTCCTAACAGGCTCAGCTAGCAACTGTACGTTGGCTATTTGACCAACATATAAGGACTTACTAGTAACATTCTCAAACTATAACAGCTAACTAATCGCACGCCTAAGCATTTCTCAGCTGCTTGAAAGAGTTAATTTGCTAACTCATTAATCTAATTCTTACTTCATTTTTCCTTGCAGTTTCAATCAGAGGATTTACTCGGTGCATCATAACTGATGTAAACTAGGAGATCAATAAGTAGAGTTTTATACATCTTATCAGGAAAATCTTTCTAGGACCTAAATTATGCACCCACATGCAATTGAGTAGAGTCAATGTACCAAGTATAAAAAATTAATGTTGAATGGACATTGAATCATCTCCTCCTTTTTTTTTTTTTACATTTCTCTTTTTTCTCTCCTTCCTTTCTTTCCTCTGATTCTTCATCTCTTTCTTCTCTCTCATTTTCCATTTCTTCTTCTGATCCTCCTCCTCTCTTTTTCTCCCGCTGCCTCCTCCTTCTCCAATGCCACCCAACCCCACTCTTACCCCTCTTCTCTCTCTCTCTCTCCCTAAAGAACTAAACATGAATAAGAAAAAATAATGTCCTAAATTCTTGACCTAGTTAATATTACATTATTCAGATAAATGCCAACTGTTAAATTCTTAAATAACAAGTGGTAAACATACTTTATTCCAAAAGTGTTTGAGAATAATACAAGATACCCACATGTAATATCACCCTCCCAGATGCAGAGAACTGTTCACCAGCGATATCAATTTCAACAGTAGTTTCAGCCCCTATAGCTGGTTGTGAAACACATGCCAGAAAATGACGAACAGCCAACTCATACACTCTCTGCAAACAACAAAAGCATAAATTCAAAAAGACGGCCCATAATCCCAAATTTTGATCCAAGGGGTTCCCTGGAAAATATGGATGGGATACATATTCAAGAGGGACAACAAGAAATATACTTACATGATGATCTTGACTCCACCCAGATTCACCAGCCGAAAACTTTGTTGGGTGAATGGGTGGATGGGCCTTGTCATCATGTCCGCCATTGCTAGGATTTCTCCACAACCCTGCTCCAGGATCTAACAGTCTTTCAGCATATTGACCCCATATAGGATGTTCCTGCTGTTCCCGCACAATAGTCTGCATCAAATTAAGAGAACAATTTATCCAAGCCACATCTTTGAACCTGAAGCTATAATATTAGTAAAGTATAAATGTAATGATCACAATATGATCATTTTGGAAGAAATTCAGAGGTAATAAGCTAGAAATTAATGAACACTAAAGAGAGAAAAAATATTATATCGATTAGAATGCTAGCTGTTGAATGCACTGATCGCTATGATTTAAGGGATTATGTTTGCAGTGATTGTGTGATGACATGACTGTACCATTACTGTGCATTAGCTGCAGTTCCCTTATTAAGTTATACAACTATGTATATATACCCCTACATTCTAGAAGGAATAACAAGCACACCATTTACAGAAATCTTCCTCCTTTTCTGTTTCTCTCTTATCATGGTACCAGAGCTTGTGTTCTTTCGCTTTTTCACCATTCTTCTCTATTCTCTCTTGCACCCATCACCCAAGCCCCATTCCTTGTCACTGCTGGCATAGAAAGAAGCAGAACCTTAAAATCATCCGTTCCCAGAACCTAGCAAGTGAAGCTTACACACAGATTGATTCAACTTACATCATCCTCACATGCTAGCGCATGGAGGAGAGGGAAATTTCCAGCAACACACCAATCAGTTTTTCCAGCATCACAATCTTCTGCCATTGCTGATCCTTCTCTTCATACTCAAGACAAGCCTGATGGTTCTAGCCTTTTGGGGTGTGCTTTGCATTCGTTTTTCTTGATTTACCAGGTATTTCTTAGTTATCGTACTCTAAACATGCTTGAAAACCTCTCTCCTCATCCATACCTGGTTCTCCCACAATCACCACTATTAAACTTCAAGGAAGTGCATATTATATTTCATGGGCAGCTTCTGTAGAACTTTGGCTATGCACATCAAATAATCCTTAAGACCCAAGAAAAGCCCCAAGCACTAGAAACCTTATGCATACATATATGTCACAGTAGGGCAATGCATACTCTCAATTTTTCATTTATTTTGAATACTAAGTTAATATTCTTTGGTTCATTTGCTTCTTCTCTTTCAATAATGGTTTGCCAACATTTAGTTTCTTTGAGGCATGATTAATAAAAAGAAATTATAAATTCAACTAAAAATTATGGAAAAAGCCAAGTTACCAACATGCAAATCAGTCCTGCTAGAGAAACTATCTGTCTCTGTACGTGGATAACTAATGTAACCAGATTGGTATAGATCTTCTGCCACCTATAAACAACAAGAAAATAAAGTAAGGAACACCAAATATGGTCAAAAGTTCAAATACATTCAAATGTGTCAATATCCTATTGTATAAAAGTACCAATCAGGGTAAATTGTTTTCAGACAAAAATGGCATCCCATATTTGTTTTATTCAAAAAAAAAAAAAAAGAGTTAATGTCAATGTATGCAGGCAAAAAATTTGAGTGACAATATCATCATTATCTATAAAACTAAGACTTAAAATAATAATGTTTGTACATTCTTAAATTGTCATATTTATGATTTTTTTTCCCCTTCATATTGATTTGTTGTTTGTAAACTCATTATCATCTTGTCCATTTCCTTCTTCAAGAAATTGAGAGTGCCATGGTTCAGAAAGGATGATTATTAAGGCCATGCTCATTCTTTTTTTATTCAGATATTTAGCCAGCTTGGTGTTGACTATAGTTATTAAGTCATGCTTAATTTTGTCCTTTCTTGTAGTCAAGTTCCAAATGGTGTAACAGATCATCACCTTCTTTAATTGATATACAGGTAAATGGAAATTTTTGTTAATTTGATATCATTATTAACTAAGTATAAAAGTTAGTTCTTTTTATGGTTCTTAACTGCCCAATTGTTTAATGTTGTTATATACAGGTTATCTTGGTAGCCTTATTTCATTATGAGATTTTCTACTGGCATTTTAATTAAGTAGAACAACACTAATTAAAGGTTCCACAGTCCAAAATAAATTACACTCATTAAAGGTTCCACAGTCCAAAATAAAGCATCTGCCCCATGAAACAATAATATTGAGGATGGAAACTCTAGTTCCTCAAGTTGACATGCTGTAATTTAAAATGTCAAAAGATAGCCTTGAAATGAGTTTTTTCAAGAAACTGCCCCTGTTAAAGGTATAATTAACTTGAACATTGAGTAAGAATTGCAGAATTACAAGTTTTTAACTCTCATTGACATACACTGATAGGTTTTTAAAAATTAAATATGCAGTGAAGCAGTGTATTAAGGATTATTTGCACAGATATCAGTTAAGATGGCATTCTAGAGGCCAACACAATTTAAATAAATTTAAATATAAATTATTCTTTTCCTTTATAATTGTACCTAATTATACTAATTCTTTTGTTATTCAATTTCTATTCTAAGATGTAAATTAGAAAATTAGCAAATTACTTAAAAATTACTTGTTTCTAGTCTTCACAAATTACTAGTTGAATGTCAAAGCCTACAACATCTTAGATCTATATACAAAAGAAAGAATGGAGCCTTTGGCCACCATCAAAAATTTAGTTCATAAAATCTTGTCAATGAAAATAGAGATTTAAAATTCATCAAATATATTATATCAGTATTATGCAAGAAAGGGTGATAGCAAAGGGCTATGAGTAATGTAATCATGAAGCAAAATTTTGACAAGAAATTTGAGGAAGGATGATAGAGAAACTGTAATATATGTCTATATGTCTCTATGTATGTGAGTGTTTACACGCACATATATGTATATATGTATGTTTGCATTTACTTAAATTTTCCCTAAACAGAAAGTACATGCAATGTATTTGAAGCAACTTAGCATTGCAGTGCACTATCGATCATGATTGCACTAGGTTCCTTTTCTTTAGCCTGCTTCTATAGCAAGAATAAGATTTCTTGAAAGAATCATGAATGTATATACAAGCTAGTAAGTCCAAACGCAGTTTGATAAAGCATATAAGTCTGTTTATGCTCAGAAAAAGTACAACATCCAAAGAGTTTACCTTCATGGTATGTTCAGAACTCATCCGAAAATATCGTGAAGCACGTTTTTCAAGCTCAATCGTACTCAAAGGATGTGGAGGATACTTCCTCTTCTCTTGCTGCTGAACTTTCGTCACCTGATCAAGAATTAAAAATGTCAAACATTATATCACAAGAAATTCTTACTTCAAAATCAAAATGAAATAAGCATATGATGTCTCTGACTTACGGTGGCAGTTGGTTCCTGAACACACATTTCATAGATTACAACAGCAGAAGTATAGTCAAAAAGATGTCCACGCCTGCAAATGTAAATAATAGTGAATGTTTAGCCTATGATTTCTGCAACTCAAAAAGATAATGAATGCACCAAGCCTTCAGAGATTACATCCAACTAAAAGTAGCAATGCCTTCATCCAATCTGTGAGAACAGTTAATTGTCCAAAATTCTTCTGGTTCATGTGATTGTATTTCCCAATACCTTTCCACAATAAACCCCAACGTAGGGAACTGCAATTACAAAGGAAATAGAATAATAAATTGATAGCACTAAACTCAGGTTCAAATTCAATGCAGTTATGTTTTAGGTTAGAAAATCCAATTTAAGTCAAAATTATCTTTATGGCCATATCAGCTGGCAACTTTATTTTGTAGCCAACTTAGTCATGAACATATCAAGGATAAAATAACTAACTCTTTGTGAAAGTTTATGCAAAATAGTTATAATAATTTATATTATTTCATTCGCTTAAGGGGCAAATTTGTCCCTAAAATTTGACAAAAAGGACAATTTTACCATTAATATTCCAGTTGGTGCAATATTACCCTCCATATTTTAAAATTGAGAGAAATTTTCCCCACTTATGCCGCTCGTGCCATTTGTCTACTTGTTCAAGTGGCACGTATCAAAAGATTGTTAAAAGATAAATTTTCCCTTCTTGTGTCATTTGTCTGCTTGTTCAAGTGGTACGTGTCAAAAGATTGTTAAAAGAGGAGCAAAATTCTCTTAATTTTAAAATATGGAGGGTACTATTGCACCAATTGAAATATTAGGGGGATAAAAAGGCACTTTTATCAATCATTAAGGGCATATTTGCAAATTTGGTCTATTTCATTTAAGTTAAACTTGGCATTGACCAAAACAATTATATTAATTTGCCAAAATTTTACTAAATTGACCATAAAATCAAAGTCATAGGCTAATATGACCACAAAGTTCATTTTTGCCTATATTGAACTTCAAGACAAGTCAGAATGCAGACTGATATATAATTTTATGATTTTGCATGCTTTATATTGTCGACATGAATCATACCTGACAAGGTCCATAACTTAGAACAAGATTTCTATCATCTTGAGCAGAATCAATAACAAACTTGTCTCTTAAAAGCATGGTCTGGAACCTAGTGAAAGAAGCACCTATGCGAAGATCAATTTCCTGCAACATATTTACAATTTACTTTCTAGAAGGAGAAGACAAGCAGATAAATAATTAAGGCAGTTCTGCAAAATTCTTAATTTGATAAAGTGAGTCTAGAATGAGGACTTAGCAAATCAGTGAACAAGGAAATCTCTATGACCTCAGTTAGTACAATATTGAGTATAAAAAAAAAATTGAAGGCATGTGAGCAGGTAGGGAAAAATACTTACTTGCCTAGCATCTACAGCATCAGCAAACCACTGATTAGGAGAAACAAGATTTTGGACTGCTTCATGAATTTCCCTGGAATTTGCCAATCAAACATCAGAATCATGATTCCAGAACAATAAGTCAAAAAAGCAAGGACATTGGTTCAAAACCTGTCAATTAATGCAGAGAACCGAGCTCTCCTAATGGTAAGATAGCGATTTGCCGCTCCACAGACATCCATCACTTCAAATGCAATGTTTTCTCCTTCTCTATCACAATCAAGCCACAGAACAAGCCATTGACATTTTCTTGCTTCTTCCTCCAATGTTCTTTTAATATCCTTCTTGTCCTACCCAAAAACCAGTTGAAGAGATAGTTCAGTAAGCGATCCATGCAAATGCCAAAGAGCCATGGAATGCTTCAAGTTCAACCAACCAGCAAATTGAATATGGTAGTCGCCTCATCTATTGGAATCATAAATTGTTCATATGCATTTAGATGCAGAATTTTTCATGTGCATCAAACTTGGACAGTGATGATATTCGAAAATTTTATCATTGCGACCATGTAATTTATTATGACATCCACTGATTAGAAGATAATACTAACTATTTTAAAAATCAAAAAATAATTATGCAATAATAATTCTAGCGGAATACAAATTTACAAGGATAAATAAAGAGAAATGTAAAATAAATAGAAAACTAAAGATGATTGAGTCATCCCAACTCATGATTGAAATAGTGGATTAATATGCTAGTATATATAATCTATTAACGAAATTTAAAGAGAAGAAGAAGAAAAGCAGCTGAAAAAGAAATTGCATAGGTGTTTCAGATTTTTTACACAGGAGACATACAAGTCAATCATTTCGGTCGTGTTACTAATGGAGCCACCATTGAACAGAAAAGAGAAAGCTTAATTCCAGTTTCCAAATTTATATATATGTAGGGAGAGAGAGAGACCTCGGGCACGTATTTGCGGACGGGGGCCTGGTATAGATCAGCAGGGTCACAAGAATGCCATTTGCGAAAACGATCTTCAAAGTCGAGCTCCATGAGATGACCAGTTACGGAGGTTACAAGCATGTGGCATGGCTGCTCGTTAATCACATAATTGAACTCGAAAATCTTGTTGTAGCGGGACCGTCCCTCTCTAACTCTCAGACCATGTTGCTGGTTCCTGGAGAGTATAGTCGCCACGGATTTCGCCACAGATGGCTTCTCCGCCACATTTAGGACATTGATCATCGCCAATGATAGTGGTAGGTTTTGGAGAATGTGAGGATTCCGAGCAGTTCTCGTGTTGGGAAACGGACAAAGGTATGTGGTGTTCTCTCTCTCTCTCTCTTTTACACTCAATTTTCCCGCCTAGTTGAGATCGTCATGATGACAGAAGTACCCTTCTTGAGCAGGGGTGCGAGGGTAATTTTGGTCAATTTTAGCACTTTCAACCAGTGGTGTACGAAAAAAAATATCGAGTCTCATCCTCCGATGAGTTTTTCTCTCTGTCTCGTACACTGATGAGTTTTTATCTTGTTGATTAACAAGTAGTAGTAAGCTGATTGTGCCGTTATTTTTTTTAAAGAATATGAACTCCTCGAATTCAACCAATCTGGATACACCCACTGCGCACCTTACACTGGAGGAGGAGGATGAAGATGCAGAGCTTGTGCTAGGCTCAAATATTGAAACCTCAGTCCCAACAGAAACCCAATGGTCCTTGGTAGGCCGATTTCCATCTAATAGAGTTATCAACTGTAATGCAATGAAGCAAACTCTTGCTTCAATCTGGAGACCAGTGCAGGGAGTGAGCATCAGTGAAGTTGGACCAGATTTATATACTTGTTTCAATTTTTTCTTGAGTTAGATATGAAACGGGTTATCAATGATAGCTCCTAGACTTTTGATAATCAACTGTTACTATTTCGTCAAGTTTGCGAGAATATGCAATCTTCAAACATCCCTCTATTTGAGGTCGATATATGGGTACAGGTTTTAAACATGCCCATTAGATTCTTGTCAGAATTTGTGGGTGAATCTGTTGGTAATTACATTAGAAAGTTTATTGAATCCGACCCTAACAACTTCGCTGAGGTTTGGCAATCCAAAATGCGAATCAAAGTCTCATTAGATGTCAGAAAATCACTCAAACGGAATATGAAGCTGAAAAGAGCAACTGGAGATTGGTTCTATGTTGATTTTAAATACGAAAGATTGCCCACATTTTGCTTCATGTGTGGAAAAATTGGTCATTCAAATGGTTACTGTAAGCTGCATTAGCTTCTCCAAATGCTTCAGCTATCAAAAAAATTGATATCAGCCTAAGAGCAGGATCTAGATGCTCTTATCGTCAAATAGGTGAACCTCAATTGAGAAATACAGGCCGAAATCTACATGATGGGGAGGCGGATGCCATGGTGGTGGACCGGAACTAGAATCCCAATACAGCTGGAAACTTGTGCAAAGGAAGAAAGAGATTGGGTTTTAATGAAGGAAACTCCGTTAATTCAGTTGGCCCCAACCAATCCCAACCCATTACTTTGGCAATGAAACTCAAACTTCGAACTTGGTGGATTTGTGAATCAGGTCTCATCATGAATTGCCTTGTAATCAAGCTCTTATTAATAAAATAAAGCTTTTCCATGGGCTATGATGGGGCTTTTGCAATTAACATTATGGGTCATAGTTGTGGTATTGCATTTCTTTGAAAATATAACAAAAATGTGAAATTATTGGGTTATTCATATAATTTCATTTATATGGAATTGGCTATCATGAAGAACATCGATGGAGGTTAACTAGCATCTATAGCCACCCAAACAGAAATTAACATTAAGCTGCATGAAATCTTCTTCAGGTTCTGTCAAACACATCTTCATTGTCATGGTGTTGTATATGTGACTTTAACAACGTTCTAAGTTCGAATGAAAATAGAGGGGGTCACCCCTACCCTTCTACTCTTATAGAAGGATTTAATGATGCTCTGGTTGATGTAGGTCTTATAGATTTTGGGTTTGGATGGTCACCACTTTACATGGGAAAAAAGCAGGGATCAGAGTTTGGATAGAGGAAAGATTAGATCGAGTTGTTACTATCCAAAGTTGGATTGAGATTTTTAAAAATTACATAGTTGAGAATTTGGGGTTCTCTTCATCAGCCCACTGCACGATCCTTATTTATCTCCAAGGCCATAGGGATAAAAATGAAAACCCCTCTCCATACCCATTTCACTTCAAAAATTGTTGGTTACGAGAAAATAACTTTTTTGAAGTTGTGTGCCACATTTGTGTACTTTTAATGAAAAAATTGCTTATTATGCCTTTATGCTATTAAAATATAGGGAAGATATCTTAAAGGACTTCAGCAGTAGATTGCGGATTTGCAAAACAACCATGAACAGGTTTTGAAGTGGCAGGGACAATGAATCAATTCATAGATTCAACTATACAAAAAGAGAATATCTTGAGATTTTAAATGAAAAATGAAGTTTTTGGAAACAAAGGGCAAAGTTATTTTTGCTAAAAGAAGGGGATACCAATTTCAAATTTTTTCATGTGTATGCTTCCAAACGTCAAAGGAAAAATTGTATAAAGAAGCTGAAAGATGAATATGGTAACCGGTTGGAGTGGGAGAATGGATTAGGAGATCACATGTCTAATTATTTCCTGCAGCTCTTCACTTCTAATCATAGCCATGAAGATGAAATTCTTGAATGCATTCCCTCTACTATAACACTTAAACAAAATAAGTGGCTCCTTTCACCATTTACTGCACAGGACGTTAAGGAAGCTTTATTTACCATGCATCAGGATAAATCCCTAGGCATAAATGATTTTAACCCTGCCTTCTATCAATAGTGTTGGGATATTGTGTGCAAAGACCTTGTTACAGCTTGCCTCCAAATCATCAACAGCGTATCTTTACCGAATAATCTAAATGATACAGTAATTGTGTTGATTCTAAAGAAACAGAAAGCTAAAGTCATTACAGATCTTAGACCAATATCCTTGTGCAACATCTTATACGCGATCGTCGTCAAGATGCTAGCAAATAGAATGAGGAGGGTTTTATCTACAGTGATATCTGAAAATCAGAGTGCATTTATTACAGGAAGGCTGATCACTGATAACATAATGGTCGCTTATGAGATACTTCATAGTCTTCGCAAGAGACAACAAGGAATGAAGAATTTTGTAGCTTTAAAGGTGGATATGAGTAAAGCATATGATAGAATAGAGTGGATTTATATGGTTAAAGTTCTGAAGAAGACAGGTTTTCAGGAAGGATGGGTAAATCTCGTAATGATGTGTGTTTCTACTATCAGATTTTTTGTAACTCGTGGGAAGCATAAATCGAATCCTATTATTCGAAGCAGAGGATTACGCCAAGGGTGTCCATTATTCCCTTATTTATTTATCATTTGTGCACAAGGCTTAAGCAATTTGTTAAACAAGATGGAATCTCAAGGTAAAAATTCATAGAGTTACAATTGCTAGAGGTGCTCCCTCAAGGTAAAATTCATAGAGTTACAATTGCTAAAGGAAGCTTTTTCAATGAACAGAGCTTTCAAAATGTATGAAAGTGCTTCTGGTCAAAGTATAAACTTCAACAAATCTTCTATTATCTTCAACTCCAACACTTTTCAAAATGTTAGAGATCATATTCATAACACACTCAGAGTTCAGTTGGGTTCGAAAAATGAGTTCTATTTGGGCATGCCGTTGTGTGTAGGGAAAAACAAGACTAAAGTATTTGGTTTTATAAAAGATAAAATACGAAGATGGCTTTGGGGATGGAACAAGACTCTTCTCTTACAGGCAGGTAAAGAGGTTTTATTTAAAATTGTAGCTCGATCCCTTCCTAACTATATAATGAGCATATTTCTATTGCCTATATCTTCGTGCTCGGAGATTTAAAAAATTTTGAATGCTTTTTGGTGGGGATCGAAGTCAGTAGAGGAGAGAAAGATTCATTACAAAAATTGGGATTTCCTTTGTTAAAAGAAATCTGAAGGGGGTTTAGGATTCAAGAAGTGTTGTGGTTTTAATCTTGCTATGATTGGCAAACATGTCTGGCATTTCTTTATGAATCTGAAGTCCCTTGTTTCTCATCTCTTTAAAGCACGGTACTTTCCCCACTGCTCTTTCCTTGAAGCGAAAATTGGCCACAATCCAAGCTATGTATGGAGAAGTTTATGGGCTACGTAAAATTTAATAAAGAAAGGGGTCGTATACGAGTGGGGAATGGGAATGATATTCTGGTTTGGAGATCTCCCTAGCTGCCAAATGAAGTTGACCCATTTATATCATCCATTAGTGCATATGTTGAACGCAGGAACAACCTTTGAGTATCTAATTTACTGGATAGTAATGGCTAACCATGGAACACTACTCTTATCCATTATTTATTTAATAAAAGGGATAGAGACTGATACTACAGATCCCTCTAAGTATAAGGAGACCAAGAGATTCTTGGTGGTGGTATATGGATACAAAAGGCAATTATATGGTCAAGAGTGCATACAGCTGCTTAATTGTAATCAAGCACCCTCTACAAATCAAAGACCCTTTTGGAATAAACTTTGGAATCTAAAAGTGCCCTCTAGGGCTATTCAACTTTTTTAATGAACCGACCAACCCGATCGAGTCAAACCAATCAAACCGAAAAAAGCATGGTTTAGATGGTTTTATGGTCGGGTTTGTTATATTTTCAATTTTTCTGATGAAAAAAAGTCGGGTTAGGATCATATTTCGGGTTATTTGACAAAATCAACCATTTTCTTCTTCTTCTTCTTCGTTCTCTCCATCTCTCTTGTGCCCCTCAGCTATCTCTGCAAAACGATCGTTCTCACCATATCTCTCTTGTACACCAAATGGGTTTGGCGAGGATTATACGAATTTGGTTAGACCCACTTCTAGCAGTCATAGCAGCACTATCGAGTCTTTCGACGGCCTTAGATCTCATCCGCCGTTGGCGGTTGCTGCAGCATCAACCAAAAGATCGTGCCTTTTGTTGCCGGTGGAGGCTCCAAGAAAAATACCAAGAGTTTTTCAAACAAGGTATGTATATATCTAATACATTAATCTTCTAGTTTAATTTTGGAGCGATCAATTAATTTTCTTGTATTGAATGTTTGATTCTGCCTTAATGACAGATTGATAACATGAATGTTTTATGGTTGCTACAAAAGGCATTCTAGTAGCCACTACCTTAATCCTTGGTTGTAAGGTTTAGGGATACTTTTTATAGCACAAATGAAAGAGTATTGAACTATCTTGGATAAATGTTGATTTTGATTACAGCATCCCATGTTGTTGATGGCATTCAATCTGTGCTTTCACATCAGTGCCTTAAGAATTAATTATTTATTCATTTATTTATCGGCTTTTATCTTTGGTAAAGTTATAAAGTTGTAGAAATATTCAATTTCTAAAGCCAATCTTGTGGTCTATGTAAAATTTCTAAAGTTATAAAAAGAAAAGTTATTTTCTGAATTATAATGTATTCCCAATTTCCTTTTTCCTTGGCCTTTGAATTTAGTTTTCCAGCTCATTTTCTTCTTCAATATTCAAACTATTTTTTCTTCTTCAATTTCTGCTTCTCCTTGTAACAAGCTCCCGTAACACTTCAGAACCTGCACGCAGTAAACACTACGTGCTGAGCACTAGAAATGCTCAATGGTGACTACTAATCCTATAATTTTTCAAATAAAGCATAATTATATAAATTATGCAAACTTTTATTCTTATTTATCAGAAATTTACTTTTAATTTCTTTTACACTATTTTCATTATTTACTAACATTTTTGGTAATCATTTTGCTTTGATCTTATACTTTTCAATTTACTTTACATTACTTTCGTTTGTAATTCGATTTCAGATTGACTTTTACTTTTACTTCTACTTAGCTTTTTCTTTTCTTAGCTTTTGTTTTATACTTTTAATCAAATTGATATAGTTATCAGTTCATTTAATCAGTTACATTGGTCCCCAAGTCTTTAGTTTTCGCTATTTATTCTTTTACTTCACTTTGACTTTTTGACTAATTAACGCGTTGCAATTTCCAAGGCTTTTAACTTTTAATGCAAAGTGATACAAATATTTGGAACACTGCATACAGATCATTATTTTTTTTCCTTGTTTTACAATTGAGCCTTTTAAGTACTTATTTTGGAATTGTTATCTTTTCCCCTTATTAACTGAACATTAGTTCTTCTTGTGGTCATTTTACTTTTCATTTAGCTTTTACATTCAGAATTTCATTACTTAATCATATTTTTACACTTAAATACAATATTATCATTAGTCACATACTGTTTCTCATCCACATAGACACTTAGACACTCACATTTACACTTAGTTTCAGTCAATACTTTATTTTCCTACTCTGACCTTCAAGAGATCTCAAGTAGCAATACTTTAATTCTCACTCTCTATCATCTTTATTGTACAGAATCACTCATTTTACATTTGATAATCTTAGTCAAATGTCAACTTTTTACTTTTTAAAACAAATAGGGGAGCATGTACACGTCAGATTCCTAACACTTATCTCCTATTTTTGGCATATATATACAGATAAACCTATCACTTAAACTTATCCCACTTCGATCTTAGAACCGCTGAAACCTTTGCTCTGATACCACTAAATGTAACACCCTTATTGAAACAATATTTTTTGATATGAAACTTAGCGGTAAACGGTAAATTTTTTTTTCAAACTTCAATCATTGCCAAACGACTTTATTACAATTTAATATTACTATTCAATTTACGAAATTTTGCCAGCACAACAGCTAGAACTTACTAGCCTCCTGAAAAAAACAAACAATCTATAGCCTCACAGAGGCACAACAGATCGTAATAGATACCATATATTTATCATTCAATCTTTCACTAACTAACAATCACATTTATACAGTCATAACAACATTTCCTCATCAATACAACAAAAGTCACAAAATAGTATATTTCTTACCTTAGTTATCTAAATATATACATGCCAAGCATACTACAATATTCAAACTAATTTTTCTTCTTCAATTTCTACTTCTCTGTGTAACAAGCTCCCGTAATACTTCAGAATCTGCACGCAGTAAACACTATGTGCTAAGCACTAAAAATTCTCAGTAGTGACTACTAATCCTAGAATTTTTCAAATAAAGTATAATTACATAAATTATGCAAACTTTTATTCTTATTTATCAGAAATTTACTTTTAATTTCTTTTACACTATTTTCATTATTTACCAACATTTTTGGTAATCATTTTGCTTTGATCTTATACTTTTCAATTTACTTTACATTACTTTCATTTGTAATGCGATTTCAGATTGACTTTTACTTTTACGTTTTTTACTTTTACTTCTACTTAGCTTTTACTTTTCTTAGCTTTTGTCTTATACTTTTAATCACATTGATATAGTTATCAGTTCATTTAACCAGTTATATTGGTCCCCGAGTCTTTAGTTTTCGCTATTTATTCTTTAACTTCACTTTGATTTTTTAACTAATTAACGCATTGCAATTTTCAAGGCTTTTAACTTTTAATGCAAAGTGATACAGATATTTGGAACACTTCATACAGATAATTATTTTCTTTCCTTGTTTTACAATCGAGCCTTTTTAAGTAGTTATTTCGAAATTATTATCTTTTCCCCTTATTAACTGAGCAGTAGTTCTTCTTGTGGTAATTTTACTTTTCATTTAGCTCTTACCTTTATAATTTCATTAATTAATCATATTTTTACACTTAAATACAGTATTATCATTTTTGAACTTTAATTACATAATTAGTACTAGTTTTCGAATTTCTCATGTTTCAAAATAATAATTTGTACACAACATACCAATTATTTTTCATAGACCTTTACGAATACCTTATCATATCAATTACTTTTCTTTACAGGGATTTACTTTCACACTGTATAAACACTACTTATCATTTTATTTTTATAAAATATTTTCTTCTCATTTTTGCTTATTAATTACAACCTATGGGTACAATTTCGGTTTGATCCCAAAGTTTTCATTTTCTTTTAATCTAGTTCTTTCTCATTTATAACTTTTACATTCAATTTACTTTACCATTCTGATTCACTTTTATCGATATGCCCCTAATGCAATATCACAAGACTCTCAAAAAGGATATGTGGGACATGGATCCCAAAGGACCCCACTGAACAGATTGAGAAATGATCCCCAAGGGACCATTCCTCATATAGTAGAGAACAAAGACAGAGAGTGCCATGGTGATTAGTGATCCAGTCTATAGCATAACAAGTCGCTATGACTTGCACCGTGGTATAGGGTGTCCCTATGGCCTACCAGTTATATCCTGTATAAGAATGTCTCTACCTGGGTATTGCTAAGGGCAAACATAATCAATTATTTTCAAAATACTTTTCAATTCCAGACAGTTGCAAATTCTTTTCTTTGAATTGATATAATTTATCAGTAAATCTTTTCAGAACTTTGACTATTCAGATCTTTTGCTTCCAGTAACTTTATTATAATTCCTTTCTTTTCAATCACTTTTTGTAAATTATTCTACAATAATTCACCATAAGCATTTTTCACTAAAAAGTTTTCAAACTTTTAACTTTCATAATTACTTTTCCAGATCAGTACATTTTGTCATTCAATTCTTTTTCAGTACTTTTATACAGTTAGTGAATTATGTCTTCATAATTCATTGCGATAATTATTTATTATCTTTTCAAAAACTTTTCAATTTGTTACTTAGTCAAATATATTTTAAGTACTTTTTACATACTTTGTGAATTATATCATTATAATTCACCTTTTTCTTAGCACTTATTAAATTATTTCTTAAGAATTCAATATTTTACTTTTTATATGTATTTTATCGGGCTGAATTTGGTAATTTCTCGGAATTCGAAATACTTTTATATGGACTATGAATTATTTATAATAATTTACCACTTTTATTCCAATTTTGAATTATTTGGTAATAATTCACTACGATTGTTTTATTCACTATTCTTTTCATTTTTCCAAAAATTCATCATTTGATTTCTTCATTTTCTTTATACAAAATATAAATTAAATTACATTAATTTACCAACTTTTAATTATTTATTGAATTATTTCTAAATAATTCAATATTTCAATTAAGCATATTCCAAATTTACTTTCAAAAATATTCTCATAAATCACATAAATTTTATAAAAAATTTTGTGAATATTGTTCTTCAATTATTATCATCTTTGCTTACTTTATGAATTATTACACCACAATTCATTGAATACATTGTATACATACATTTATAATTAACTTAAAAAAATTCTCTAAAATTTTCATAAATTCTTTAAAAATTTATGGGCAATTTATTTTATGCTTATTATCATTTTATAACCTAATTACAAAAATTCACTAATTTCATTAATTATATCATCCAATAAATATTTCAAAAATATCCAATTAATTTCAATAAATTCCAATAAAATTTATAGATGCATTATTTCGTGGTCCTTATCAAATTAAAGCTCAATTTTATCAAATTACATAACATATAATTTATTTCATTTACAAGGAAAATTTGGCTAATATAGAAAATTGCTTAATAAATTTTCTTAACTCAATTTACACATTATACTAAGCTTAATTAAAATCTAATTTAACAATTAAAACTTTAATTTCAAATTTTACTCAATAATTCAATATTTTTTCTTAATAAATTTAAAGGACAAAATTCAATTAATTAAAGGGAAATTAAAGGATTTCATAGTCACATACCTTAAGGGTCGAATTTGCCTTAATTTGCTTAATTTCATTATCTAGTTATGGAAGTCTTTGTTACAAAGGAAGGCTTTATGTTCCTGCTCAAGAAGAACTAAAGAGAAATATTTTGACTGAAGTGCACCATAGTAGTTATGCCATACACCCTGGAAGTAATAAGATGTACCAGGATTTGAAAGCCTATTATTGGTGGCCAGGCATGAAGCGTGAGGTGACTGAATTTGTAATTAAATTTCTGACATGTCAGCAGGTGAAAGCAGAGCATCAGGTTCCTTCGGGACTACTTCAACCTCTTGTTATACCAGAGTGGAAATGGGATGAGGTGACTATGGATTTTGTGACTGGCTTACCTGTGACTCAGAAGAAACACGATGCTATTTGGGTAATTGTTGACCGCTTCACCAAATTAGCTCATATCTTGACAGTACGGATGGATTACTCCTTGACCAGGCTGGCAGAGATCTATATCAGTGAGGTGGTTAGGTTACATGGAGTGCCCATATCTATTGTGTCTGACAGGGATCCCAAATTTACTTTACATTTTTAGAAGAGTTTTCAAGATGCTCTGGGTACTAGACTTCGCCTTAACATAAAATTTCATCCTCAGACTGATGGCCATTTAGAGTGGGTAATTCAGATATTGAAAGACATGCTTAGATATTATGTTCTTGAATTTTACACCAATTGGGAAAATATTTGCGCCGACCGTTTGCCTACAATAATAGCTACCAATCCAGTTTGAAGTGGTTCTTTTTGAAGCATTATAAGTAGAAAGTGCAGAGCTCCTTTATGCTGGACTGAACTACGTGAGATGAAGCTTTTGGGTTCAGACTTAATTCGTGACTCTAAAAAAGGTCCAGATCATTAAAAGCAGATTCAAAGAAGCTATGGATCGTCAGAAGTCATATACAGATCTGAAGATGAGAGATATCGAGTTTCATGTTAGAGATAAGGTTTTCTGAAGGTATCTCCGTGAAAGAAAGTTCTGAGATTTAGAAAGAAGGGCAAGTTAAGCCCTAGGTTCATTGCGTCCATACAAGATACTTCAGCGAATGAGTCCCATAGCCTAAAGATTAAAGTTGCCATTTGCTTTGGAGAAGATACATGATGTTTTTCATGTGTCTATGCTTCGCAGATATACGTCTGATCGGAGCCACATGATAGCACCAGAAGAGATACAGGTTTAAACTGACATGAGCTATGAAGAAAAACCTGTGAAGATCTTGGCTAGAGAAATTCGACAGCTCAGAAATAAGCAGATACCATTGGTGAAGATCTGTATGGCATCACTATAATATAGAAGAAGCTAGGTGAGAACCTGAAATGACCATGAGATTAGCAATATCCTCTACTCTTCAGTACAAGTAAATTTCGAGAATGAAAATTTTAATTAGTAGGGGACCAAATGTAATGGCCCTTAACAATGGGTCAGCCGTGAATTAGTACTTTCCAATGGTAAATAGTATTTTCGTGCCCTAAAAGACATCCGAAAGTCAAAAATATTTTATTGGACCATCGAAAAGTATTGGTCATGGTAAATTCGAGATTGAAATTTGAAGTGAAACTGAGATCAAATGGGTTCCCGAAAGGTAAAAAATACGAAAAGTTTAGCGAGTTAATTTCCCTAGTAAGCGAAGGTGACTTGATTTTGCATAAATTTTTAAAAATAGTAAAAAAATTTGAAAATTTTCAGATTTAGTATGTCTAAATAAATTTTTATGTAGAATATTTTAGTAATGAGAATTGAATTTTTCGGTGATACTGGCAGTTATCGAATCGGATCGATAAGTTTGAATCGAAACAATAATGGACTCTGATTGAGCCGAAAAATTTGTGTACTAGCTATTTTGTTATGATGAACAGTGATGAAATTATTTTTGAAGTAATTTGAAGTCGAGAAAGAGAGAGAATTTGGATTGGGCCTTAATAAGCCTAAAATAGGCCTTAATATTTAAATGGTTAAGCCCACTCATCAAGCCCAATTTTGGGCCCATAGGAGAGATATAAAAGGCTGAAATTCTAGAGATAACTCCAGAAAATCTTTAGCCATCTCCTTCCTTCCTCAAGGTAGAAACTGTAGCACCCCCTATGCAAAAACCCCATTAAACATGTATCATGAATACTATTAATCATGCCTTATGCTACATGTTCAATTAATCATCATTTAGCCATTAATCATGCCATATGATTTTTATATGCTTATATTCGTGCTACAAGTCTATTCCTGTTTTCCATTTCATACCTAGTATCATGCATACTATACTATATGAATATTACTTTATGTATATCACATGCACACACATCTGTCTTAGCTTTACTACTAATGAGTTACAATATTCCACATAGGTTTTAACATATCATAAGATAATTGGCCCATTTACAAAACATATGATAATTGTATTACAAAATATCCTACATCAAGCGTCTATAAGTCGATGGTTGGCCCTTCTGATGTCAGAGAACGTCCCTCAACAAAAGTCTTGCTATAAGAACCTACACGGATAAAATAACCCGTGCTAAGCTATAAAGCTTAGTGGGAAATATCTACAGATGGATGACCACGCACAAAGGTCATCAAAACAAACATATACAATAAACAACATGTCCAACATAGCATGGCAACAATAACATATACTTTAAAGCATAAAGCATATTCTCATGTATATAACATTGTACCCAAAGAGTAACAAATATTCTCATATTCATAATTCATATATACAGTAAATTTCCATGTAAACATATTCAAATAAAACATAATTCCTGTGGTAACAACATTATGATCCACAATATCAATCTTTAGTCAAATTACTTTAACTGTTTAATTTCTTTATCATTACTATGAATAACGTTTAGCTGCCTTAGCTTTATCGGTGGATAACGGGAACTATGGATACACATCGGTATCAAAGAAGGATATCCGAAGATATCAAATCCTATAGACCAAACGGGCCAAACTATACTATGGACCGGTCAAGCATACCCAAACGGGGTCGCCTCTCAATCCAAACGGGGGCTGATCATGATCCAAACGGGATCATATATATACTATGGACCCAATCGGGCCAAACTATGGCAGCTGCAATTTCCCTATAGGCGCCTATCTATCCACATCTAAAACTCTATTGCAGGCAGAACTATATTCGTGTTCAATTCACATATTAATACTGTATTCATAGTATATTGTTGTGCACATATACATAGTCTTATATAACTATGAATTCTATGGTGCATAATCAGATATATGCACATTTCACATGCCATGTTATACATCTGGCATATTCAAATCTGCATTACTATATAATTTTGCATCATAACATATAGGCATGACATATAATCTTCATATCATATACTTGATCCATGTTCTCATTAAGCATTTCATGTGCTCATAGTCATGCTAATTCATCTTCTATCTCATAGGGCAATTACATGCTCATATACTCATATACATAATCATAAATGTACATACCTGTGGGTACATTCGCGTATAGTTAATTTATTCTTATGAGCATGTTTCCAACACACATATATATAGACCTTTATCACCATACAGGTCATGTGCTATACAACATATCAACATGTTTTCATATGGGCATATACACATGCCAAAGTCATACTATTATAGTCCCTATTTTATAGCATAGATACATGTCAATATGTGCACTTTTATGTCATAGGATTTACATGTGTATATATGTCAGTTTGGCATATGACCATCATGCACAATACTAATCACATGTATAGGTTAGATATTTCATCACTAGTCTTTATTCATATACACAATTGAATACATCTATATTCATATAAATCCTTCATTGATAGTCATACTATATGTCTTATTCAATTAACTTTACTATCACATAAGCAACTATCTGTCTCAATCAATTTAAAGATCATATAATCAAGTGTAGCAATGATTTGCACAATATTGCAATTTCTGTTACATTGAGCAGTCTAAAACAAGTCTGGATTCAACCCTAGATTACATGTACTTAGAGACAGATTTAAACTTAGGTTTCTTCATATGAAATATAGGTATGGAAGTCTATTTTTCAATGCAAAAAGAATCATTCAATTTGCTGTTCTATAACTCAACTTATGAGTAAAACATTCCAGACAGGTCATTCAGTCGTGAAGGGGAGTTCGACTAGTGAAGAGCTTCACGAGTGAAGCAAATAAGGCAATTCTCAATACTCGTGAAGAAGCTCACGAGTTAAGAAGAAGATCTGTACTTCACAACTCGTGAAGAGCTTCACGAGTGGAGAAGAAAAACTGCACTTCACGACTCGTGAAGAGCTTCACGAGTGGAGAAGAAGAACTGCACTTCACGACTCGTGAAGAGCTTCACGAGTCGGACTAATGTTCACGACTCGGCAAGAAATAGTCTTCTTCAACCTCACATCGTTAAAATTCCAGAAAAACGTAAATTAAGTTCTGTAAATCCTACTCAATTCCAGAAATTAACTTCACATGCAATATGAACAGCCTAAATTCCCATACCTTGGCTGATAAACCCAATGTCTTCAACCTCTATCAATTCCTTTTCCTTTGTTCCTTCTTTGTTCCTCTTCTCCTTCACAAATTCCATCATCATCAACTTTTAAATTACCAGCAAATACATTGTTCTAAGTTAACTTGATAATGAGGAAGAAGATGAAGATGATGGAGGGTTAAATTAAGAGTTTGATTACCTTAATTTACTGCACTAAACTCATGATTAACCCACAAACATTATCACCTAATTGCTTGAGATAATTGAATGAAAATCAAAGGAAGAAGAGATAAACAATTTTCTGGTTTTCTCTCTTCAAATGCCGATTCTCACCAACAATTGACACCTCCAAAATCCACTAACTCAAGCCTTTTATACCAACATAACAATCCCCTCTTTAGTCCTTTGAAATATTGCATGTAAATCAAATGGCACAAACCTTTATGCATGTTATAATATGACCCCTCCACTAACTCTTTTCCTTAATTCAACCTATTAATTAATTTAATCTTCCAAATTAACCTTGAATTAAATGCTTTTATTCATATTTGGCCACCAAAATGCCACAATTACAAATTAACCCCAAATTAACACCTATTCATTTCAATTACATCCTCAATTACTATTAAACCATATTCTTTTATTTTATTTTCATGCAATTAACATAATAGCATGCTAATTTATCCCTTTAACTTAATCATACAAATATGCAAAATTAAATTAGGGTCATGTTAGGGGCCTTACAGAAACTCCTTATCTCTCTCTTTCACCTTGATTTGCTTCTCATCTACTCCAAATTTTTATTGAAATCCAACATAAAAACTATTATTTGATCACTCTAAAACACCAAAAATAACCTCCAGCATTAGGTGTGATCAAGAGAAATAGAGAAATCAAGGTTACAAAGTTTAGGACTTTAAGGTAACCTTTAGACAATTAGTATTTTTAATTAATTCTTTAGTGTTTTTTCCTAGATTTTAAGGTGTAGATCATGAATATGAGCTTAAATATTGCATTTGAGAACAAAAAAAATAAGAAAATCTAAGCTTCTTGGGAGGAAAGGCTTGCAAGGGATAAAGGCAAGAGAAAGGTAGCTTAACCACCTTTGATCAAGTGGAAGTGGTAAGTGGCTAACAAATCTTTATATTTTCTATGTTTAAGAATTTATTTCTTTTATATAATTAGAAAAAAATTGCTAAAATGCTTAAATGTTGCAATTGGTATTGGAAAAATGAAATTAAACCTTGTGGAATGTTAATGAAAGCCTTAAAATAAAGTAGAAACATTTTTAAGGTAAATTAGTATAAGTGGCCGAAATTCTCCGTATGGAAAAACAAAGGAATTTTGCATAAAATCAATAATTAATAGCCTAAATTAGCTTAAATGGTGATAATTAGTGTCCATGAATTTTTGAAGCATTTTTGAAATTTATTTAAGAATTTTTAAGTTTATTATAAGTGTATGTATAGAGTAAAAATCATGAATTATTGTGAAATAATTCACAAAGTGATTGGAAAATGAAAATAAATGTGAAATAATGAATATATGAATTTTTATAGAATTTAATTGAATTATTATAATATTTTAGAAAAATAAAAATGAATATGCATAATAGAAAATATTGGATTATTCAAGAATAATTCAATTTAAAAGTAAAATGGATAAATTTTAATGGAATTAATTCACTTTAGGTGAAAAAGATTAAAAAGTCAATTAAATAATTTTTATGGACTTATTATAGTTAGTAAAGTAATTAAAATAAAGGAATTTAAATAAAATAATCATAATTATGTCCTTAGAAATAGTCATGCAGTAAAAACTAGCTCAGGATATAATTAGTTAGCCATAGGAACATATTTACCGCGGTGCAAGTCATGACAACTTGCTTTGCTATGGGTAGGATCTCTGATCTCCATAGCTTTGGTGTAAAGTGAAAGTGTAAAGTGCAGTGCTCTATGAGAAATGGTTCCTTGGAAATCATTAAGCAACTCAAACCTTTCTGTTGTTATCTTGGATCCATAATTAACCCTACAGATCTATAGGATTGGTGTATTCTTTTCTATTCCCTAGTTTCGGATAGTCCAGTATCAGAACTTCGTCTACCCATCCTATATATTGTCCCTTTCTTTCCATGTTGAAATAGAAACTTATTAAGAGACGAGATTTTACAAAAAAAAAAAACGTTTTTTTTTTCATATTTTCCTTGAAAATCATTTCTCTATTAGTGGTGGCCCATGGGATCCATGTTCCGTGTATCCGTTTTGAAGTTTTCTACCAGGTCGTACTGGGGGTATAATGAAAAAAAAATATTTAAAAAGTGAAAAGAAAATGAATAGTGACAATAAAAAGTGAAAAAGGACTAAATTGAAAGAAAATAAAAAGTTAAGGGTAAAATAGTAATTTCCCCAGAAGTGTAAAAAGTAAGAAAATTAATTAATAATTTATTTATCTAAATGTAAAATAGTCAATGATGGTTAAATTGTTTAAAATTAAGTTTTATAGGTCACAGAAACTAAAATGAAATTTTACACTAAAAATGTTAACATAAGCATTAAATGATGTGATATATAGTAATTATAAGCTTAAAAACTAAAATAAACTAATTAAGGGTAATTTCGTCATTACGCGATTAAACCGAAAAAATGGTAAAGTAAGGGAAGTTTTAAGAAAAAGATGAATAATATTATAGATAAATTGAAATTAGTGTTTTAATAAGTAAATAAATGATTTTATAAGTGTTTGTGTAAAAATGTATTGCTTAAGAATTTTGATGATAATGATAGAAAATATATCGATTATTAGTCAGCACTGGGCATGATTAGGGCTCTGCACGTAGTTATTACTGCGTGTAGGTACCCAAGAGCAGGAGCAAAAATACACTTTGCAAGACTTTTTCTAGAAGTTTTGTTATTTATATTGTTGGCATGTATATAAAGTTAATATTTTGGATATGTAATAAGTGAACAGTAGATTGTAGTAACTATGTGAATGTTGCGAAGGGGATATAAATGTTGAATATATATATTTTAAGATTGTGCCTCTGAGAGGCTATGTGCACTGTTTGCATTTTAGGGGACTAGTACAATGTACAACCGTTATATTGCAAAAATTTTATTAAATGTATAGTGAATTGGACAGCTATAGGTCCTTGACCAACCTTTATCGAATTACTGAATTTAAGTTATAACCTAAGAGGTCTTAAAGTAAGAAACATAAGTTATAAGGAATATAGTTGGAAAAAAATTTCCGACCTATGATGTACCAAAATAGTGATAGTTGTAATAAAGGTGTTACATATAGTGGTATTAGAGCAGTGTTTTAGACGATTTAAGCTCGGAATGGGTATTAATGTTTGATTTAAATACATATATACATGTAAATTAGTATTTCGAAAGGTTGTTTTGGAATTAATGTATTATTGCTCCCTTCTTTTTTATAGTGAAAAGATGTCTGGAGAGTTAAGTCGTAAGGTGGGAGATAACAGGAGTGAGGCCTCCATCAATGTTGGGCAACTGAAGGGTCCCACAACAGGAAGCACCTCCACTAGTAGCGCCTCCTCCACCACCTCTTCCTTAGTTAGACTTTCTTAATCTGATGTCAAATTACATTCAATAACGACTTCAGACTGCCCAGGCCTAGGCACAACCATCAGTAGTACAGATTCAGCCACCCTGCTCCATCTAGAGAAAACTTATTCTAGAGTAGTTAAAAAGACTTAGGGTTAAAGACTTTTCAGGCCATGACCCTTTGACACCTGCAGCAATAAAAGAGTGGTTGTTTAAGATCAAGAGGTTGTTTGAGATTACCCACAGTCCCCTGGAAGAAAAATTTGAAGGCATAGTTGCTTTACTTCAGGGTCCAGCATTTATCTAGTGGGATTCAGTTAGGAGATATGCTTCAGCAGACCGTTTGAACTGGGAGTTCTTTGTTGAACAGTTGAGAAAAAATACTCGGGTTTGAGTATAAGATTGCTATACATGATGCCTTCTGGAGGTTGAGACGGGGAAATTGCACTGTGGCAGAGTACGACAGAGAGTTTGAGTGCCTATCTTGATGAGAGCCAGGCCACAGAGGAGAGATTATGTCAACGGTTTAAGAGAGGTTTGCACAATGAACTGAGGCAGATTATTGGGACCCAACATTATCCCAATTTGCGATCTATGATTGAAGCTACTATTAAATTGGAAGCTACTCAAGCCGAGCAAGCTAAAAGACAATCTCGATTCCAAGAAAAGAGGAAGCGGGGATAGAGCAGTGGAAAGATAGGGCAGGATAAGAAGCAGAAAGGTCAGTAGGCACCTGAGGGCCACCCACCAGTAGGTCGGGGATAGGGTAGTGCCTCCCATGACAAGTCTACTGCTATTATAGCTTCTAGTACATCCTAAGGCAGAGACAGCTGGTCAGCAGTACAGTGTCAGTAGTGCAGCAGGACACACCTTGGGGAGTGCAGGTTTCTGACAGAAGCTTGTTTTAAATATAGGTCCAGAGACCACCAGATCAGAAATTACCCTATTCTATAGATTATTTCAACAGCTTTACCAGCTTTTGGTATTGGGTCATCTGCACCACGAGGGCATGGTAGAGGAGCCACCCTTAATCCTTCAGGTTTCAGACCTGTTGGTCAATCATCATAAGAGCAGAGACGAACAGTATGACAGACTTATGATGTCAAGGTTCTAGAAGAGGAGGATGTTTTCGATGTGATAGTGGGTAAGTTTGTTCTATTGTCTAATTTTGTATATGCATTGGTTGATCTCGGTTCCACACACTCATATATTAGCACAGAACTAGCACGGGGTAAAGGAATGTGAGAGGCATGCTTGGACCAGGATATCTTGGTGAGTAATCCTCTAGGGCATAATGTGGTAGTAAATAAGATTTATAGACAATGTCCTATTGGCACTCAAGGACATGTATTCCTGGCGAATCTTATTGAATTGCCCTTCCGTGAGTTTGATTTGATTTTGGGGATGGATTGGTTATCCGTCCATCAAGTGACTATTGATTGTAGAATGAAGAGTGTCACCTTACAACTTCAGAATGGTGATGAGATTACAATTGTGGGTGTGAGATCCAATTTTCTATTTGATGTGATATCAGCTACTGCAGCAAAAAGATTGATCAAAAAAAGATGCGAAGTGTATATGTGTTATGTAGTGGAAGCAAAGAAATATTGTTTATAGGTGTCAGATGTACCTACGGTTAGGGAGTTTCAGGATGTGTTTCCCGAATGAGCTTCCAGGTTTACCACCTGCCAGAGAGGTGGAATTCTCTATTGAGGTCACTCTTGGTACTGCTCCCATTTCTATTGCTCCATATAGAATGGTACCTGCAGAGTTAAAAGAGTTAAAGATTTAACTTCAGGAGTTGCTTGAGAAAGGGTTTATTAGACCCAACACTTCTCTTTGGGGAGCACCTATCCTATTTGTAAAGAAAAAGGATGTGACTCTCTGATTATGCATAGATTATAGACAGCTGAATAAGGTGATTGTAAAGAACAAATACCCTCTCCCTCGCATTGAAGATTTGTTTGACCAGTTTAAGGGAGTGGGTGTCTTCTCTAAAATTGATCTGAGGTTGGGTTATTATCAGATGGGGGTAAAGGAAGCTGATGTACTCAATATGCTTTTCGTACTAGGTATGGCCACTATGAGTTCTTGGTCATGCCATTTGGGCTTACAACTGTACCAGCAGCCTTCATGGATTTGATGATTAGGGTTTTCAACTCCTATCTAGATCAGTTCATGGTGGTCTTCATCGATGACATCCTGGTATATTCCATGACACCGAAAGATTATGATAAGCACTTGAGGATTATTCTGTAAACTTTGAGAGAAAAGCAGTTGTATGCCAAATTCAGCAAATGTGACTTTTGGCTAAATGAGGTATCTTTTCTGGGATATATTATCTCTTCAGAGGGCATTAAAGTGGATCCTTCAAAGATTAATGCAATCCTTCAGTGGAACCCACCCAAGAATGTGACTGAAGTGAGAAGTTTTCTGAGATTGGCTGGGTATTATAAGAGATTCATCCAGGGTTTCTCTACCATTATAGCTCCTATGACACAACTACTATAGAAGAATGTTAAATTTGTATGGACTGACAAATGTCAAGAATATTTGAGAAGCTTAAAACTATGTTGACAGAAACTCCTATCCTTACTCAACCAGAGTCAGGTAAGGACTTTGTGATCTATAGTGATGCCTCCAGGAATGGTTTAGGCTATGTTCTGATGCAGGAAGGCAAGATGATTGCTTATGCCTCCCGACAACTCAAAACTCATGAGAAAAACTATCCTACTCATGATTTAGAGTTGACAGCTATCGTTTTTGCATTAAAGATTTAGAGGCATTACTTGTATGGAGAGAAATGTACATTTATTCGGATCACAAGAGTTTGAAGTATTGCTTACCCAGAAAGAACTCAACCTCAGACAAAGATGCTGGTTGGAGTTGATTAAAGACTATGATTTTAATATCGACTACCATCTAGGGAAAACGAATGTAGTAGTTGATGCGCTTAGCAAAAAATTCATGTCAAGTAATGTTAATGCTTTTGAGTGAATCTATATAAGATATTGACAAGTGTAAATGATTAATGATGAGCTTTGCAACCCTTCGAGCAGTGAATACCAATTTGAGTCTGGCAGCAGATGGAGCTATAGTAGCTGAACTACGAGTTAAACCAGACTTTGTGCATCAAGTGAAAGCGACTCAGAAAGAAGATAACTGACTAATGGCTATTGTAAACAAGCTTCAGCATAGCAGTGAAAGTGACTATTCATTATCTAGTGATGGAAGTCTTTGTTACAAAGGAAGACTTTATGTTCCTGCTCAAGAAGCACTGAAGAGAAAGATTCTGACAGAAGCACATCATAGTAGTTATGCCATGCACCCTAGAAGTAATAAGATGTACTAGAACTTGAAAGTCTACTATTGGTGGCCAGGCATAAAGCGTGAGGTGACTGAATTTGTAAGTAAATGTTTGACATGTCAGCAAGTGAAAGTAGAGCATCAGGTTTCTTCGGGACTACTTCAACCTCTTGTTATACCAGAGTGAAAATGGGATAAGGTGACCATGAATTTTGTGACTGGCTTACTTGTGACTTAGAAGAAACACGATGCTATCTAGGTAATTGTTGACCACCTCACCAAATCAGCTCATTTCTTGCCAGTACAGATGGATTACTCCTTGATCAAGCTGACAGAGATCTATATCAGTGAGGTGGTTAGGTTACATGGAGTGCCCATATCTATTGTGTCTAACAGGGATCCCAAATTTACTTCCCATTTCTAGAAGAGTTTTCAAGATGCTCTGGGTATTAGACTTCACCTTAGCACAACATTCCACCCTTAGATTGATGGCCGATCGGAACGGGTGATTCAGATATTGGACGACATGCTTAGATGCTGTGTTCTTAAATTTGGCACCAATTGGGAAAACATTTACCTTTAGCCGAGTTTGCCTACAATAATAGCTACCAATCTAGTTTGAAAATGGCTCCTTATAAAACAGTATATGGTAGGAAGTGTTGAACTCCTTTATGCTTGGCTGAACTAAGTGAGATGAAGCTTTTGGGTTCAGACTTAATTTTTGACTCTGAAGAAAAGGTCCAGATCATTAAAAGCAGATTCAAAGAAGCTATGGATCATCATAAGTCATATACAGATCTAAAGACGAGAGATATCGAGTTTCAGGTCGGAGATAAGATTTTTTCTGAAGGTATCTCCATGAAAGAAAGTTTTAAGATTTGGAAAGAAGGGTAAGTTAAGCCATAGGTTCATTGGTCCATACGAGATACTTCAGCGAATGGGTCCGGTAGCCTACAGATTAAAGTTACCATCTGCTTTGGAGAAGATACATGATGTTTTCATGTGTCTATACTTCACAGATACAGGTATGATCGGAGCCACGTGATAACACCAGAAGAGATACAGGTTCAGACTGACATGAGCTATGAAGAAATGCCTGTGAAGATTTTGGCTAGAGAAATCCAATAGTTCAGAAATAAGCAGATACCATTGGTGAAGGTCTTATGGCATCACCATAATATATAAGAGTTACGTGGGAACCTAAAATGACTATGAGACAGCAGTATCCTCTACTCTTCGGTACAGGAAAATTTTGAGAACGAAAATTTTATTAGTAGGGGAGAAATGTAATGGCCTTAATATCGGGTCATCCATGAATAGTACTTCTCGATGGTAAATAGTATTTTTCGAGCCCTAAAAGACATCCAAAAGTAAAAAATATTTTATTGGACCATTGGAAAGTATTGGTCATGGTGAATTCGAGGTTGAAATTTGAAGTAAAATTGAGATCAAATGGGTCTCGAAAGGTCAAAAATACGAAAAAGGTAGCGAGTCAATTTCCCTGATAGGGAAGGTGACTTGATTTTGCATAAATTTTTAAAAATAGAAAACAAATTTCGAAAATTTCCAGATTTTGCATGTCTATATGAATTTGTATGTAGAATATTTTAGTAATGAGAATTGAATTTTTCAATGATACTAACAATTGTCGAATCGGATTGATAACGGACTTTGATTGAGCTAAAAATTTGTGTACTAGCTATTTTTGATATGATAACAGTGATGGAATCATTTTTGGAGTAATTTGAAGTGAGAAAGAGAGAGAATTTACATTGGACCTTAATGAGCCTAAAATAAGCCTTAATATTTAAGTGGGTTAAGCCTACTCATCAAGCCCAATTTTGGGCCCATAGGAGAGATATAAAAGGGCTGAAATTCTAGAGATAACTCTTAAAAAATCTTCAGCCATCTCCTTCCTTCCTCAAGGTCGAAACTCCTTCCCTCTCTCTCTCACCTTGATTTGCTTCTCATCTACTCCAAATTTCTATTGAAACCTAATATAAAAACTATTATTTCATCACTCTAGAACACCAAAATAGCCTCCAACATCAGGTGTGATCAAGAAAAGTAGAGAAATCAAGGTTACAAAGTTTAGGACTTTAAGGTAACCTTTAGACAATTAGTGTTTTTAATTTTTTAGTGTTTTTTCCTAGATTTTAAGGTGTAAATCATGAATATGAGCTTAAATATTGCATTTGAGAACAAAAAAATAAGAAAATCTAAGCTTCTTGGGCAGACCATGGTAGGTGAGGAAGAAGAGGAAAGGCTTGCAAGGGATAAAGGTAAGAGAAAGGTAGCTTAGGCACATTTGATCAAGTAGAAGTGGTAAGTGGCTAACAAATCTTTATATTTTCTATGTTTAAGAATTTATTTCTTTTGTGTAATTAAAAAATTGCTAAAATGCTAAAATGTTGCAATTGGTATAGGAAAAATGAAATTGAACCTTGTGAAATGTTAATGGAAGCCTTAAAATAAAGTAGAAAAATTTTTAAGGTAAATTAGTATAAGTGGCTGAAATTCTCGGTAAGGCAAAACAAAGGAATTTTGCATAAAATCAATAATTAATAGCCTAAATCAGCTTAAATGGTGATAATTAGTGTCCATGAATTTTTTAAAAAAATTTTGAAATTTATTTAAGAATTTTTAAGTTTATTGTAAATGTATGTATAGAGTAAAAATCATGAATTATTGTGAAATAATTCACAAAGTGATTGGAAAATGAAAATAAATGTGAAATAATGAATATATGAATTTTTATAGAATTTAATTGAATTATTAGAATATTTTAGAAAAATAAAAATCAATATGCATAATAGAAAATATTGGATTATTAAAGAATAATTCAATTTAAAAGCAAAAATGGATAAATTTTAATGGAATTAATTCACTTTAGGTGAAAAAGAATAAAAAGTCAATTAAAGAAATTTTATGGACTTATTATAGTTAGTAAAGTAATTAAAATAAAGGAATTTAAATAAAATAAGCATAATTATACCCTTAAAAATAGTCAGGTAGTAAAAACTAGCTCAGGATATAATTGGCTAGCCATAGGAACATATTTACCGTGGTGCAAGTCATGGCAACTTGCTTTGCTATAGGTAGGATCTCTGATCTCTGTAGCTTTGGTGTAAAGTGAAAGTGTATAGTGCAGTGGTCTATGAGAAATGGTTCCTTGGAAATCATTTCTCTATTAATGGTAGCCTATCTGATCCATGTTCCGTGTATCCAATTTGAAGTTTTCTGTCGGGTCTGTATTAGGGGCATAATGAAAATAAAATGTTTAAAAAGTGAAAAGAAAATGAATAGTGACAATAAAAAGTGAAAAAAGGACTAAATTGAAAGAAAATAAAAAGTTAGGGGTAAAATAGTAATTTTTTCAAAAAATGCAAAAAGTAAGCAAATTAATTAATAATTTATTTATTTAAATGTAAAATATTCAATTGATGGCTAAATTGTTTAAAATTAAGTTTTATAGGTCACAGGGATTAAAACAAAATTTTACAGAAAAAATGTTAACGTAAGCATTAAATGATGTGATATATTGTAATTATAAGCTTAAAAACTAAAATAAACTAATTAAGGGTAATTTCATCATTATGCGATTAAACCAACAAAATGGTAAAGTAAGGGAAGTTTTAAGGAAAAGATGAATAATATTATAGGTAAATTGAAATTAGTGTTTTAATAAGTAAATAAATGATTTTATAAGTGTTTGTGTAAAAATGTATTGCTTAAGAATTTTGATGATAATGATAGAAAATATATCAATTATTCGTCACCATTGAGCATGATTAGTGCTCACCGCGTAGTTATTTCTGCGTGTAGGTACCCAAGAGTAGGAGCAAGAATACATTTTGCAAGGCTTTTTCTAGACGTTTTGTTATGTATATTGTTGGCTTGTATATAAAGTTAATATTTTGGATATGTAATAGGTGAACAATAGATTGTAGTAGCTATGTGAATGTTGTGAAGGGGATATGAATGTTGAATATATATATTTTAAGATTGTGCCTTTGAGAGGCTGTGTGCACTGTTTGCGTTTTAGGGGGCTAGTACAATGTACAGACGTTATATTACAAAAATTTTATTAAATGCATAGTGAATTGGACATTTATAGGTCGTCAACGAACCTTTATCGAATTATTGAATTTAAGTTATAACCTAAGAGGTTTAAAGTAAGAAACATAAGTTACAAGGAATATAGTTGGAAGAAAAAATTTCCGACCTATAATGTACCTGAACAGTGATAGGTGTGATAAATGTGTTAAAGATTATCGTCAAAAATCAATTAAGATGACTTTTCTGTAAAAAATGTGATAAGTTCAGTGATATTTAAGTCATGAAAAATAAATCAGTTACTTTTGGACGATTAGACGTAAATCCGGTGACTATGGATGAAATTGACCTAATAACATACCTTAGAGTCATAAGTGTTTAGAGTTTTCATGAGTGTTTAATTAATTTAATATTATCTAAATTTTTTATAAACTTAACAATAAATAATTTATGTTTTGAAATTTGATTTCATTCAAAATAAAGAAATTAATGGAATTTTATTAATGAAAATATCATCATTAACAGTAATAAAATTTCAGTTGAACAAAAAAGTTAAAATTATCTGTAACGATCTTTTTACTAAATTAAATTTTAATATTATCAGTTTATAATATCAATTCAATTAAATTACTTAATTCTTTAATGTGTAAATAAGTGTCATCGAGTTTCATTTTTAAAGATGGATCAAATGTGGGTTATTATGGATTGCGCTTGATTTGATTTAAGTATTTTTAAGTAATATGATTTATACACAAATCGTTGGATTTAAATCAAAAAAAAATTACGAATCATATATAAATCAGATTTGAGGATTTGATGAAAATTTTTTAAATTTATAATTAAATGTGGTGCTTGTTGGAGTGTTGAATGTGGTGTTTGTTTGGTGAAAAAAGTCAAAAAAAATGAGAAAAAAAATCAAGATTTAGAAAGAGAAAAGCCTATAGAAGGATTTTGACTTCCTTAATTTGATCTAAACTCTTATGGTGGTTGTCTTATGTGAAAAGTTCATAGAAAATGATTTTATCTTCCTAAAGTTGATCTAAACTCTTATGGTGGCTATCTTGTATGAAAAATTGGATGTATGATTCCCTTTTTTTCTTTTTATGTAGACTCTAGGGTAGAAAATTTTAAAAACTTGACTTGGAAGTTTCATAAGGTTTTGAAGCTTGCTCTTTAAAATACACCTTTTTTTCATTAAGTAAAATGGTGCATTTCAAAGAGCAAGCACTTTAATGGGAATTGAAGTAATATCAATGACCGTTAAACCCCTACAATGCAAAATCTCTTTATTTCATGAGTTGAAATAACGCCATTTGTATATGTTAGCAAATTTGTCTTATTGATTGGTAATTTGAGTTGTTTGTTGATAAACTCATATGATTTGCAGTTGATAACACTACAAAAAACTGCCAATTAGCGACGGATTCGCGACTATTTTACAATTCCGTCGTGGGAATGATATTTTCTATTTTATTTGCGATGCAATAGCGACAGAATAAATAAACAGTCGCTAATTATTGGCGAAAAAAATACACGCCATGTTTTGCGACGGAATTAGCAACAAATATTTCCGTCGCTAAACTTTATAATTTTTTTATTCATGAAATTAGTTTCAGAAAATTTAGCGACGAAAATATTAGTCGCTAATTGTGAAGGAAAAATATAGCGCCTTTTTTGCGACGGTTTAGCGACAGAAATTTGTCTGTCGCTAATGGTAATTTGTTACAGTAAAACAATATGCGACGAAAATGTTTAATCGTTAATCCGTCGCAAATAAATTAAAAAATAATTTTTTGTAATTTCACTCACATGATTTATGTATAGTTTTAAGTAATTTTAATATAGCCCATATGAAATGAATATTTTATTTTGTAACAGAAAATTATAAATTGTTTTATAAGTTGATAATAATTTTTTATCAATTATACCAAAATCTAAAGTTATTTATTTAGAAAATTTACATTTTTAATAATAATAATAAACTAATTGTTATAATTATTATATATTTGCGTGTTCAAGATTAATAAAAATAAATATTTATAAAATAGTAATATAAAATTTATTATTTTATTTAAAATAATAATAAAAAAATTTATAATTTATTTTTATTTTATAAAATTTAAATCAAATATTAAATTATTAGGAATTCTATTGATTTCTTTATCAATTATCCCCAAATATAGACTTATTTATTTAAAAAATTTACATTTTTAATAATAATAATAAAGTAATTGTTATAATTATTATATAGTCATATTATGAAAAATAATATATATAAATATTTATATAATAATAATATAATATTTTTTATTTCATTTAAAATGATTATGAAAAATTTATAATTTATTTTTATTTTGTTAACATTTTAAGCAAATTTTAAATTATTAAAAATTTTAGTTATATATATTTACAAAACTATTTTTGAATACAATGATAAAATGATGAAATTTGGTAGAGGCGTTTTAGTAATTTCAGAAATTTACCCTACATATAAAAATAATATTTTCTCTTTCCTCACCTCTCTCCATCGTTTCAATTTAATGCATAAATGATTTTAAGCTTAATTTATTATTTAATTGAATAAGAATTAATTAATTGAATTAACTTTAGTTTTTAATAATTGAAATATCTAGTTCTATAATTAAATTATTTTTATTCAAATTTAATTGTAACGTCTCAAAAATTTGAAATCGTGCGAGAGCACTTTTAATACAGGTGTACAGTATTTTGATACTGGTTCTAGAATTGATTTGTTTGCATAATTTCAAAATTTTAAAGTGATAATTTGAATTTAAAGCAAATATTTAAGAACTAATAACAAAGGATTTAAAAAAAATGTATAATAATTATTAAAATAATTAAAAAATAATAATAAGATTTAAGTTTCTTATTGGATAATAATAATAATAATAATAATAATAATAATAATTTAGAAGACCTTTAGATTCTAGAAGTTTGCAGTGAGATATTTATTTGATATAAAAAAATTGAAAAGAGATGAAAATTTCGGGACCAAGAAAATTTGTGTGGCCACAAAAGTTTATAAAAGAAGGTAACCTTTAAAAAAAACCAAACCAAAAAGGGACCCAAATAGAGAGATAGTGTCACGTCCCGAATCTGGATCGACTGAAAATATTCTCTAATTTGTAAATAATATTTTTGATTCGGGTAAGTAAGTGTATAAATTTAATGAGAATTCACTTTAGCTTTTGAATTATTTATATTTTAAGTAAAAGTATTAACCCATAATAAGAAATTAAAATAAATATACAAAATATATATATACATATAATAATAATAAGAGTAAAATATCTTGGTAGGTTTCTAGAGTTTCTAGAATTAGTGTGGTCACATGTACAAAAAAGGATAAAGATAGTAATAAAAAAAAAACAATTGGAAGAGAGGGAGGAGAGGATCGGGAAAGGGGAATGGTGGTGACCGGAGAAGGATGCCTCACCATTGCCAACAATCGGTGCCGAGTCGCCTCTCCCGCCGTCACTCTTGACAGATCACCACCGCTACTCGGCTGCTGTATTTGTTTCTTTGCGGGGATTTTTTTGTCTTTATTTTTGGGTTTTTATTCAACCGGTGGCTCTTCTTCGGGATTTCGGCCATCTCTAGTATCCAGAGACATAAAGGGTATATAATGGGTGCTGATTAGGTAGTTATGAAGCCTAATTTGTTAACTGAGTAAGCTGGTTGTATGATTTATCGTTTTTAGTTTTTCTATGGTTATAGTTAGCTGGAAATAACTGATAATATGAAAATATTAAAAACAATATGGATGTTCAAGATCTATCAGAAGTCCATTAACAATGTTAATAAAAAAGAATTTAGATTTTAAATAAGTTAAACTTAATATTAGTGTAATTTGGGTAGTGAGCTTTATAGCTGAAAATCTAGTTCAATAGACTGAAACTTAACTGTAAACAAGTGTCGAATATGCATAAAAATATAATTAGGAATCAAAAAGTTTGGAAAACTATTTATGAACTTGAAATTGTATTTGATAGGTTGATAATTAAATCAACTAAAGGAGAACTAAAGATTGGATTAATTTATTGTTGGTCTCTATGAGTTACTATTGTTTTATGCTCTTTGACTATATGAAATTACAACTATTTCATGAGTACGTACCCATAAGGGGGATTTATTTGATTGGTATGCTTTTACTGCTTTCTAATTTCCTCAAATTTGTCATTTTATATATATATATTTGCTATGGTTATTAATGTCATGTTTTCTCTGTTACTCTTGATTTAATTTGCTGGATGTGGCCTTATAAACCTAAATGGTTGCTAATTTATATGCATTAAGCCAAAGATTGAGTTTCTCCTTCACTTAGATTAATTGTTCAACTAGTATTATTGATAGGCTCTAGACAAAATAAGAAACTAACTAAGATATGAAATTTTGAAAAGATATTTATACGATTGAAATTGAGTGATTTTGTGATAATAATTATAGGAACCTGAGACTTATAACAGTTATCTACAATTGTTGTGTTTTTCTTTGAGAAGTCATGCCTAGATATATATTAGTTGAACATTTCTATGTTTTAACTTCTGGCTACCAATAAGGTATGAGACTTTTCTCAAACAGGATATAAAGGGCTATATGCTTGTTCGTGTGTAATTTTGAACTTATTATAATGATTTACGTTATTAATCTAAAATGGATGCTTAAAATATAATTGACTATCTCATATGTATCATGATGATACATTGTACAAGATAATTAAATTTAGGCACGATAACATCGATTGAATTATGTTGACTTATGGAGCATTTTTATTTCATCCTTATAATCTATGTCTTAATTAATATATAAACATGATTAGGAATTAATATAACTAACGAGAATGAACTGACAGATGGATAATTTATATATTGATGATAAATTGAGTCTGGAAAAAAATAATAACAAATAAAACACCAAAATTCCCTTGATACACGTATACATATAATGAAAATGCTTGTAAAGGTGCTGGTTTATTGGTGTGAGATGGATATCATTCCACTGTGTGTTCACATACACAAATATGAGGAATATTCTTGCAAGTGTTCTGGTTGTTGTAAAAATTCCTCAAAATGCATTTTATTGTGAGAAATAAGATTCATCTTATGTGCAAATAGCAATGAAGACCCTCATCATGGGTCTCTTTATGTAACAAATTTTAGATTCCAACTTTTGTAGCTTCAATAATACAAGGGACCTGTATAGAGATAGTGGACTAGTCAAATATAGGAGGAACAAATGATATAGTTGTAGGTTTTGTTCTTTTTTGTAAGGGACATGACTGGACCTTGTTCTTTAAGGTTTTTAACATCTCTGCAACTATTTCCTCATTTATATATTGTCCTTTGCTGAAATGGTACATTAAACAACTTCAGTATGACAACAGAGGTTGTTGTGTACAGGAGCACAATCATCCTCACATACTGCTTCTGCAAATTAGGAACACATTCTACAAACTACCTGGTGGACATCTAAAGCCAAGAGAGAATGGTATCACTTTAATGTACATTGCTCAGTTTGTTTAACCTTTTAGTTGTTGTCCCCTGTGAATTATCGGTCTGTGGATAAATTGTGGCATGTATGTATTTTCTGTATTTTCTTCTTTTTCATGTTATGTTCTGATGCAGGTAAGTGACTTGATAAATTGTGGCGTGTATGTATTTACACTAGAGATTTTTACATTCATCTAGGATGTTGCTTCACAACGAAAAGATAGAGGTCAGGATTATGTTGATAGGATAATGACTACAAAAAGTTAGAAAGTTGCTGGGATGCTGTCATTCTCCATTTTTGTTAGAAATTAGTTAAAAAAAAAAGAGATGGCTTGATTTAACTGCACTTTGTTTTATATATTATTTTTTTTATGTTGACTCTATATTTGTAATGAATTCATTACAAATATATATATATATATATATATATATATATATATATATATATATATATATATATATATATATATATATATATATATATATATAAGATTATTATTTATATTTGTATCCATTATATAT
Source organism: Excoecaria agallocha (assembly GCA_037975025.1). Classification (NCBI taxonomy): domain Eukaryota; kingdom Viridiplantae; phylum Streptophyta; class Magnoliopsida; order Malpighiales; family Euphorbiaceae; genus Excoecaria; species Excoecaria agallocha. Next base: position 104,208,019 of record CM075807.1, read on the forward strand.
GAATTTTATAATATAAGATTATTATTTATATTGTGTACATGATGAAAATTTATAAATATAATAAAAGAAAAAATTAAATTATGCAATAATTTAGCGACAGCAACTGTCATTACTGCGCAAATGTTAGAATTTAAGAAATAATTAGTGACCATATTAATCAAATACTTCATCGCTAAATTTTACAGTAAATTTTTAATTAGCGACAAAAAATGTAGTCGCTAAATATTATTAATATAATTCGGTGACTAATTAGGAATATAAATTAGCGATGAAAAAAATTAGTTTCGTCGCTAAATTAGCGACTGATTTGAATTCCGTCACTAATATATTCACGACTAGCCTCGCAGCATTGCTAATTTAATTTAGCGACGGAATTCTGGTAATTAGCGACGAAATTTTCCATCGCTAATTTGCAGTTTTTTTGTAGTGTAAGGTTATTCGTCTCATTATTTTTTATTTGGGAGTTTCACAAAAATACCCAAAAAAGGGATTCCTCTAAAAAATACCTCATTCTTTTTTTTTTCTCTTTTAAAATTATCTTTTTTAAATTTTTATTTTTAAAAATACCCCTTTTTTAAAATACCGCATTTAACTCAAACTTCTCCTCCTCCTCCTTTCACACTTCCCGTTTTTTCATTCTTCCTCTTCATTCATGCTTTCTTTCAAGGTTCTGAAACTCACTTGGAAACTAGCAATATAACTTGAGGATCGCATATTAATATTTTATCTTCGTAATCAAAACAAACTCTTCAAGCTATATGGTTAAGTATTTGTCTTGTGATAATTATTTTATGATAACATATTATTAAGAATGATGATGGGATCAATCAACAAAACATATCCCCTTCGGTTGTAGCTGTAAGTGCATTTTTTTATATAATATTTTAATTACAATTTTTTAATATATAAAGCTTAAATATAATTTTAATATTGCGAAATTCAAATTTATTGTTGTTTAACTAATCAGGTTAGCAATACTCATTTAAAAGTACTGAGTTATCTCTATTTTGATTTTTTTTTTTAAATTTCCTTTACATTTGAAGTTCATTTGCTACATGCCCCAGCACCTATATATGAGAAAAAAATAAAATAAAATTTATTATTGTTATTTTTATTGATATTATCATAAATTGCAATCCATTTTTTTGTTTTAAATAATAGTTAAAAATCTCTATTAATAGTCAATTTAATATTTTGAAATACATAATATAATTTCAATTTTTGAAATCTGGTATACCATACAGTATACCAGGTAGACCATCAAGTATCACAAAAAATATAAGAGTATTTCAATTCTAAAATTTGATATATCATGTGGTATATCAAGTATACCATCTGATATACCAAAAAATATAAGATTATTTCAATTCTGAAATTTGGTATACCAGGTGGTATACGATGGTATACCAAAAAACAGAAGAGTATTTCAATTCTGGAATTTGGTATATCAGATGGTATACCAGAATATAAAAGAGTATTTTAATTCTAAAATTTGGTATACTATCTAGTATACCATCCGATATCCCAAATATACTGTTCGGAATATCAAATTTCAGAACATGATTTGCATTTTGAAATTTGGTATACCGATACCAAATTTCAGAACATGATTTGCATTTTAAAATTTGGTATACCGGTTGGTATACCTGATATACCATTCGGTATACCAAATTTCATAATATGATTTTCATTTTGAAATTTGGTATATTGGACGGTATACCAAATTCAGAATATGATTTTCATTCTGAAATTTGGTATACAGGATGATATATCGAATTCCATAACATGTTTGCAATATGAAATTTGGTATACCAAGTAAACCAATTGATATACCAAATTTCATAACATAATTAGTATTCTGAAATTTGATATACCGTTCAGTATACCTACTGGTATACACAATTTCAGAATATGTTTGCAATCTGAAATTTGGTATACTGAAAGGTGTACCAAATTACATAACATAATTAACATTTTAAAATTTGATATACTGGTTAGTATACCTGGTATACTATCCGACGTACCAAATTCTAGAACATGATTTGCATTCTGAATAATTTATTTATAGTGTGTGAAAATTGAATTTTTAATTTTTATTGTAAATAAGGTACATTTAATAGATTAAAATTCATAAAGTAAACGTTTATTCGTGAATAAATAAAAATTGCTATCTGAAATTGGTAATGTATTTGGTTTGTCTAGGGAAAGGGTAAGGCAATTAGAAAGCTCAAGCAATGCCTTGCTACCCATGGACTTGACGCTTATACAGATTTACTTGTGTAGATTTTAAGAGTCAGGACACTGTACGCATTCAATTTTTCCTTCTTCATTTTTTTGTCCTTTTTTTATTATATATTTCAAATCTATAAGTATAAACTTATGATAAAATTGTTAATACATTGCCAAAAATTGCCGCTATAATTACATATTTTCTAACTAAACTAATCAAAATTGGCTTTATGAGTTCGGATAAATTGAGATAGCTAAATGGACATAAAGAAATTGTTACAAATAACTATGAGAGCCTCTCTGTGTGTGTATATATACATAGGTACGGAACAAATAAACCAGTCAAATAGGTAAATGCCAATCCATTCAAATGATGATGATGATGATGATGATGCAATATGCATTTGGTTGGTTATAAATTGTAACAAAGTCAAGGCTAAACATTAAATATAGAAATTTTACAGACAAATAACTTGGAAAAATCCTCAAGAGGAAGCATTGCGCATAGCTAGTATATGCTTCAATTCTGCTTTTGATGACAAAATATATGATGCATCAATTTCTCATAGACGACAAACAAAAATAAAAAAAGGTTCGGATTGAATAATAATAATAATAATAATAATAATAATAATAATAATAATAATAATAGCATATATTTTATTCTTCAAACTATATGTTTTCTTCTGTTAAGTTTGCAACCTTGCATTGTGTTATATTGAGTTGAAATAATATTAATAGCTGTCCAGAACAACGATACTCCAAATAGCAAAGAACATTGGCAGAATTCTCGTGGGAAAAAGGACTCCGGTTGCAATTAGAGCTTAGAGAGTTTACCTTCAAGGTTTGAGGGATTTATACAGTAACTCATTTATGTGAAATTAACTCATTTTTTTGATTATATGCAGTTAGGAAGCACGAGACGGGCATACATGAGAAGGAAAGCACACAGCACATTTATTCTTATTTCACAAAGCATGGAGAAAATGGAGCTAAACTAAAAAAACAAAAAAATTGCAAATGGGTTTGCATTAAATGTACAAAAATGGTGGGCGGTCGCCAAAAGCAGAAACCGTTTTCTATTTTTGAGTTTAAGTTTGGTAGTTTTCTTTGGTTTCAATCAAAATGGCGGCCGGAGTCGCAGAAATTGAAAGAGAAAGGAAACTCCAGAATGTTAATCAGGGTTTAATAAAAAATGAGTATTTTTAAAAGTATAAATTTTAAAAATTAATGGGTGCATTTTCGAAAAGTGGAGTTAAAAAAGAGGTGTTTTGCGTAAATTCCTCTTTTTATTTAGCCACTAAATTGGTTTTTGTGAGTTATTTCAAGTTATTTGAGCCGAGGCCCAATTAATTTCAGGTTAGATGGGGCCCGAATATACATAGGGTCTTTTTGAGTGAAAATATAGCCTTCAAATTCTGGTTGAGTTAATTGAGTTGGGTCAGGTCAAAATCCAACCCATCATTTACACACTTCTAATTACTAATATTAGAACATGAGTTATGTGTAAAACAACTTTAATACAAATTAATCTAATATTAGAACATGAGTTATGTGTAAAACAACTTTAATACAAATTAATCATAGCATAAGCTAAGTACTAATATGATTTTAATTAATATATTTAAATTAAGGGATGCTTTCAAATGTACAAATGGAACCATACAAACTCTGTACAAGACAATATAAAAAAGACTTAATTAATTAACCTTTAAATGGGTTTAAGTAGATTTAAAAAGCTTTGAACAAATTTAAGCATAGACTTGATGTCAACTAACTAAATTTTCTTCCGTTAAGTTTTTCCTCCGAATTTGATATTTGTTATGCTACATTTTCATAGATTGTTTATCCTTTCCAACACCTCATTTATCATATATGTTGAAAATTTAATTGTAACTAGTTTATATTTCATCATTGAACTAATGGGCATAGAATATAGAAGAAAAAACTTGTATTTCATCTTTTGCTGCCAGTCATCTGGTAAGAGAGTTTGTTTCAAATGAATGTTATATGTGCGGGAATTAAAAAAAAAAAATCTTCAATTGTACATGCATCTTTTCTTATTTGTCCAATGAAGTACAATTAACATTTTCAAAATAACAAAAATTGACAACAAACATAGTGCAGCTATTGTGATGAAAAAGTCATCAAACATCTTGATTCTATAATTAGAAAATCAAAAGAAATAAAAAAAAATTGTAATTATCTCGGAGAACTTAATTTAATGGACCAACAGAAGGAATTTAATGCATAACTAAATCTTCAAATAGCACAATCAACACTTGAGCGACCCCAGTATATTTTCAATGAAAGTCGTTGTACCATTATAGAATTTAATTAGTCCATAGCTTATATCACATTAACATATTGCAATAAGACAAACACGCAAAAAAAGGCAAATTATAGAGTTAGTATACAAAATGCTTGTTTTTTCTAGAGTATACTCTCTTTAATCTACTCCTAGCTTTTATCCATTCATTTGAAACTCTAATTTATCACGTCTATAGGTCCCTAATTTTCTTGAAAATTCTCATCATCATCTCTAAGTATTAACACATACATATATGCTTTTTCTTTACAAAAAAATCAGTAAATTTATCAAAGTACATTACTAAGGTATTTTATTTCCCATGTACATGTGTTTTCAATCAAAAAATTGATATCATACAAGGAGAAGGAAGAAGAAAAAAACCAATATAGGATAAGGACAAACCAAACAGTAAGCCATAGAGTTAGCATTAACAATCTTTATTAAATTCAGAGAAGATTTATGCGAAAAAACTAATATTAGGAAAACACATTGTGCACTTGGCAATCCACACAACAATTACCCTTTCAGTATCCATGATGAGGTTGCAATTCCTAATTGTGCATTAGTACAGCAGCAATGCAATTACAAGAAACAAAAACAAAAATGATTACCATATGTCCTAGAGAATGGATAATAAATCCCAGCTGTCAGTTTCTAGAAAGAATGGAATACCCTTACTTATAACCAATTTTATTATTTTATTTTAATCATGAATGAAATAGGCGATGAAAATCCTTCATTAATACATTTCGTCACTATATACATATTTGCTAACATATACAAGATAAAAATATTCATCTTCTGTATCCTTTGTTCAACCTTCCAATATCTGTGAAATCTAGTGGTGGATACCCAACTATAATATTTCATATTATATATGTAATTTGCAAAGTTCTTTATATACAATTAAAATTACTAAATTTATATTAGTCTTACATTTTTTTCACTTAAATCCTCTTATTTTACTTAAATTACATTTTTGCCTTTAAAATTTCCATCTTTTACCTCAATTATTATTTTGTCCCTAATATTCCTAGTTGATAGTGCCTGTTTTGATATATGGAAGCCCAACCCAATATACATTGGCCTAAGCCAGCCTAAAGTCCCTTGGTCCATTGAGCACTCACGCTGATATGTGATAATGTGTTACGATAGCGCTTGACTCCAAATCAAGACCTATCATCTTGACTGTCATGTCACACAGCTCAATCCCTTTCAGACATCATTTTAAACACCTAAATATGCTAATTGCAGATACTTGAAATCTTACACTTGATATCCTAGTTTTATAGGTCTTAGTTACCTAGAGACTATAAGTAAGATGAGAACTTCAGAAGCAAGGTATTGATTCGTAAAATTTTTTTATCTATCTCCCTTGGGAAACATCCTCCTAACTTAAGCTTCAGACTGTTAATCCCCTGCAAGCCAAGGGCTAGTTTCCTTTGTCTTGTAGATCGGCTTGTCATACTCGAATAGATCGATTGACTAATTATAGATCCATCTTTGTTCTCTTTCACGTTCTGCTACATCAGGACTTATCATTTGGTACTTTAATTGAGAGCAAAAAATGGAGAAATCTAAGAAACAAAATGAAAACCTTGCAAGGCAAGGGGAGAAAAGTCCTGTGTAGAGACCTCTTTGACTCAATAAGAATTGATACCTATCTTTGATAATGAGGACCTCTTTAATGTTGTTAACCAGCTTGATGAATCCACTCCCATCACCATTAAAGATCTCAAAGATATCCTAAAAGGCTTTAGAGGAAAGCTTCAAGATAAACTCCTAAGCTTGATTAAGAAAAACAAGTAGCCTTTAATGCTGGGTAAAGGTAATGAAGCTGAAAGCATACTACCTAGAAATAAGGACAAAGGTATCATCATCAGTGCAGGAAGACCTCACTCTGACACTCACTCAAACATGCGAGATCACAGCTGTTAAGGCAAAGGTAAAAGGAAGCTAAATCTCCTTAATACCCAATTCGATGATAGCAATAATGATTCAAAAGAAGACGATGAATACTTTTGCTCACACTCTGACCACCTAGAGGTACATGATGACTTATCCTTCATATGTACTGTAAAAAGATCTAAACATAAGAAGGAAAGTCCTATCATCAATAAAGATGAGAAATGGTTCCTGCAGACCGAATGAGAAGTTAGCTTGGGTTACCCCAATAAGCCTTGATTCAGCGGGAACACCATATCACCTTTCTCATGGGAAATTAAGAAAATTGAGCTCCTGCATCACCTTACAGAAGTGAGAACATCGAGATACACAAGCAAAATAGCTCTTAAAAGCCATATATCTGAATAACTAACTTAAATCCAGATGTATTCCTATGATGATAGGGTGTTTTGTAGAGTATTCCTTACAATGTTGGCTGGTGACATTTTGGACTGGTTTCACAACCTCTCATCGGGATCCATCTCCAACTTTAAACAACTTGGTGAGCTCTTCATCATGAGATTTATTGTTGAGGTAAAGATTCCTAAGACTGTTAATAACTTGGTGAACTTGAAGTAATGAAGAGGAGAAAGTCTCAGGGAATACATCAACAAATTTCAAGTCCTGGCTTCAAAAATAAAAAATCTACACCTTGAGATGGCTACCATGGTGCTCTCAAGGGTATAAGGAACATGCCTTTCTTTCAATCGCTAACGACACACCCTAGCCGATTTTAGTAAAGTGATGGATAGGGCAAACCAATTTATACAATTGGATGATGCCCTGAGATTCAATTCATAAATTTTTGATGATAGCAATCCGATCGGATGGATAACATAGAATTCGAGAAGTTATGATAGAGGTGAAACTTAGAAACGCTCTAACAAAAGAAAGGTGTTCGAGTGTATTTAACTTGATCTGAGAGGAAATGCCTCACTACCAAAAACTTTCAATCCCCTCAATTCAAAGCCGTTAAAGTGTTATTATGGATCAAAAGTTATCATACAAAGTAAATTGGTCGAAAAAGATATCTGACAGAGCCAACTCCTCGAGTGATAAGTCAAAATACTATGAAATTTATAGAGATGTGGGCTACACCAATAATGAGTGAGACTGATATAAAAGGGCTCACTGAAAAGATTTATTGCTCAAAAAACAAAAAATTCGTGTCGATTTGTGGAGACTAGGGAGAAATCTGACTATGATGAAGGCAAAAATAGGCAAAGACTAGGCCTCTCGAATCAACAAAGGTAGCATTTTGGCATAATAGTGGGGGTATTGTTTTATGGAGAGGATCTAAGCAAATAAAAGAAGGGGTAGAAAGGAATTTAATTCTCTACATAAGATGAAAATCTACCCCCTATCACCATATCCTTATAAGCCGAAGGTCTTAAATTACCGCATGAGGATGCTTTAGTTGTACAAGCGACCATCCATAATTTTGAGGCCAAAAAAATCCTAGTTGACAATGGGAGCGCTATTAACATACTCAACCTGGATACTTATAAGAGGACGAAATTGCCTATCGATGAGCTTGGAACCAACTGCCTTTCTTTGATAGGCCTGGGTAATGCCACGATACCAATTATAGGTTCTATTGATCTTTTTGTTGAATTAGGATATGAAGTTATTACTCACACGTGTAAGTCCACTTTTATGATTATTAATATGCCATTTGTATATAATGCCATCTTCGGTAGACCCCTGCTCTTTCAAACTGGTGCTATCACTAGCATTAGGTATATGGTGATGAAGATTCCCATTGAATAAGGAATAGCTATTTTGAGGGGCAATCAAAAAGCAAAAAAAGAGGCTTGCATGGGTATGCTGAAGGAGAGTAAAGAGGCCTCATGTGTAGTTTAACCCAAAGAATGGAAGGAGAAGGGAAAAAAGAAAATGTATGCTGATGAAGACTTTACCCAATATAAACTTGCGCCTAGCAAAAATGTGTTAATTAGATTAGGTTTGAGCAAAAAAGCCCGAACGGGCATCTCATAAGTACTGATGATAAATCAAGCTTCCTTCGCATGGTCGTCATAATGCACAAGCTTAACATGGATCCTGGATTTCCACCTGTTAAGCAAAAGCTTAGGGGTCACACACCTAATAGAAACCAATTCATCGCTAGAGAGGTGGATTGAATTTTCCAAGCTAGAATTATTCAAGAAGTACAATACCTAAACCGACTACTAATGAAGAACAAGAATGGAAAATTAAGGATGTACGTTGACTTCATGAAATTGAATCTGGTATATCCCTAAGACAGTTATCCCTACCCAACATATGTCAGCTTATCGATGCCATAGCTTGCCACAAAAATATACTCGCTTCTCAATGCCTACGTAGGATACCATTAGACTCTGATGTGCCTATTAGATAAGGAAAAAAACAAGATTTATCAATAATGAAGGCACATATTGCTACAACGTGATGCCATTTGGTCTAAAAAATATAGGCACCACTTATTAGTCTCTCATGAACAAATATTTAAGGATCAAATTGGGCACAACCTAAAGGTATATGTAGATGACATGATCATTAAAAACAAAAGTAGATCTGATCATACGAGAGATCTATCTAGGGTATTCTCTACTCTAAATAGATTCAACACTGAGGATGATCATAGGGTAGGGAATACCCGATCTCGATGGGGATCCAATCTGAAAGGGGTAGGAAATCCCTGAATTTTTACCTTACCAAGATGGGGATGGGATAAAAAATCCCCAATTTTGATTTTAGGGTAGGGACGGGGAATGGAGTATCCACCTTATTGGGGATCCCTACCCCGATATTATATATAAATATCTTTAAATTTTTTGTTATTTACACTTATGCCATTTGTATAAATAGGGTATCAACTATCAAAACCCCATTTCATTGTTCTCTTTCTTGCTTCTTTTGCTACTAAGCCAAGCAAATCAAATAAAGAAGATAGGGGGCGAAGGGGCTATGGTTGGGCTCTACAGTCTAGACTTAAAACATTTGATAGAAGATATATAATCCTTATACCAGTATGTATCTAAGATTTATAAAAATAGGTAATTAAAAGCTTTTTTTAATCATAATTAGTTTCGTATAAAGGACTAACCTTCTCTAAAGATCTTTATTTTTCATCATTGTAGATATTAGACTTTGAAAATCAATTTTTTCTTTGCTATCATTTAGAAGGAGAGGTCTTTGTTCTTCTATCATTTACTGCTAAAAGATGGAAGTAGCAACCATAACCTAACATGGATTTTTTTAGATCGGTAAAAAAAACTTAAACTTTTTTTCTTTATTATTTTTTTAGATCTATTTTCTTCACATTTTTGAGTAATTAGTGGTGGTATCGATGAATGTGATTGCAATTACAGATGAGTTGGTAGCTACGTTTACTGAGTTAGAAACTTGTTTTCATCTATTTTTAGATTTGTTTTCTTCACTTATTTTAAAATTTTGTTATTCATAATAGTTTGATCTATATGTTATTCATAATAGTTTGATTTATATGGGTTTTTAAATTGATTTTAGTTTTCTCTAATTATTAAATATTGTAATTTAATTATAATTAGTATTTAAATATTATATTTTAAAATTTAAAAAATATATATTTTTGGTCGGGACTAGGGATTCCTGCTAAGGTGGGGACGGGGGGAATTTTTTTCTTGTAATCTAATCGAGGATAGGGACAGGGAATCCCTGACCCCGGATGTGATAGTTGGTAGGGATCCACTCCCCACCCCTGCCCTGCATTGTGATCATCCCTATTCCAGATAAAGCTTAATCCTAAAAGTGTACATTTGGAGTATATCCTATGGCAAATTATTGGGCGTTATGGTTTAAAATGCAGCATCAAAGCCAATCCTAAGAAAATCCAAGCAATTTTGGATATGCAACCGCCTAGAAATGTTAAAGAAGTACAAAAGCTAAATGAAAGAGTCACTGATTTAGGCAAATTCATTTCTTCCTTAGCCAAGTGTTGTATTCCCTTTCTAAATGACTAAGAAAAGATGAAAACTTTAGCTAGGCACTAGATTGTTAGAAGGCATTTGAAGAATTAAAAAAATTCCTGTCTGAAACCCCTTGTTGAGCAGATCCGGACCAGTACTAGATAAGAAACTATACCTTTATCTATTAACTTTTGGCAAAATGTTTGCTGCAGTCCTTGTATGAGAAGAAGAAAGCCAATAAAAACCTATTTACTATTTTAGCTAGGTCTTACGAGGATCGAAACTTAAGAAGAGCCCCGCTGAGCAACTGATCATTACCCTCATGATCTGCACTGATAAACTCAGGAGATACTTCGAGGCCCACACTATTGTGGTTAGATCCAATCAACTACTGAGAATGCTACTTCAAAGGCTTGACATCGATGGGAAACTTATAGAATGGGTCCTAAAATTACAACCTTTTAACATAAGATACAAGCCTAAATTTACAATCACAGCTCAAGTGTTAGCAAATTTTGTAGTCGAATTCACCGGCGATGACCAATTTGGAAACCACTTATAAAGAAATCACAAGGGAAATTATCATTAACGGTGCCTCAAATGAATTTAGAGGAGCAGTTGGGATCGTCGTGAATGGTCCACTCGTAATTAAGGTGCAGTATGCCATAAGATTATATTTTCATGCTTCTAATAATGTTATTGAATGTGAAGCTTTACTATAGGGGCTAAGACTGGTCAAGTTCATCCGACCATAAACTCTAACAATCAAGAGTGACTCACAGTTGGTTACCAGCTGATAAGTGTGAATTAGTTATAGTTTTTAATATGTTTTTAGTTTATTTACTCAGTTGTTTTGGTTTGATTTAGGTTGATTTAGAGTTAATTTGTTTATATTTATAATTTTAAGGTTAATTCTGTGTTTTGTTTGATTTTCAGGTTTATTTTGACATAAAAGGGCTTAAAGTGTAAAAGGGCAAAGTTTAGGGCCAAAAGTGCAAATTTGAAGAATTGATGCAAGAAAAGTTGGTGTCCAGTCCAGAGCCCTGAAATGTGACCACGTGAATTCTTGAAGAGATTCATACGTGGCCACGTGAAGAACAAGTTTGAGAAAGCCGTGGCCATGTGAAGTGAAAGAAAAAATTAAGGAGTAAAAATACATGGCCACGTGAAAGGAAGATTGAAGAAGACATTTGAAACACGTGGCCACATGAAGAATAGAGCATAGTGAGGCGTGGCCACGTGATTTGATTCTCCAATTGTGCGAAGGATTTACGAACTTCCTATTTTGAGCAGAAATTACTTCCTTTTTGTTTTTCAGAGTTTAAGAAGGAATCCATGTCTTCTTTTGCCTATAAATAGCAGTCCAAAACACAGAAGAAGGGGAGAATCATCATTCATCATCATCAAGCCTTAGAATTAGTTTTTAGAATTAAGCTTTCTTTGTTTTAGTTTTTTTTACATTCATTGTTTTTACAATTTTTCCAAAACATTGTTTTTAGTTTTTAATTATGTCTTGTGAGTAGTTTTCTTTACTTTTGCTAAAGGATACTTGAATCCTTGACTTGTATTGACATGACTTGAGTTTGTTCTTAAATTTCAATACAAGTTGATTATTTCTTGGTTCTTAAAATAGTCTTGTCTTTTCTCAATATTGAATTAATTATTAACTTGATTAAGAATTGGTTAATTAATTGGTTTAAGTTGAGTAATGATTTGCATGCTCTTAGGTTGATTTCGTTGGATTAATACATGGTTATAATCTGAATAAGCTATAATTATGTGTTAATTTGAGTGAGTTAAGATTAAGAAAAGTGTAACCAAGAATAGGTGGAAGTTAATTCTCTTGAAAAAGGTTTTAATAGACATCTAGGAAACTTGATTCAGTTCTTTATGCTAAGTTTTGAATTATTCTGAATAAGGGAATTTAATACTTGGAATAATAATCTTGAACAAAGTTATTTGGGTTTAATAAACTGAATTTTCCATGATCACTTGTATGTTTTTGTTTAATTAAGTCATAGCAATACTTGTTAAGGTGGATAGTCCTTTAGTGAAAGTTGTTTTTATCATTGATTTTTAACTCATTCAATTTACTTGTTTTCAAATAGATCTCTTATTTACTTTAGTCTTTGCAATCATTTTAACTTAGTTTTCAAATCATCACAATTTTGGGATTTCTTTTCTCTCTTTACACACAAAATTTGTTTTGAAATTGAAATAGCGCATGCAAGCACAAGTTTCCCTTGGGTTCGATATTTTGGGTCATAATTTTATTTCCCTATATTACTAAGCCGATCTAGTACACTTGCTAGACATCGGTCAAGTTTTTGGCGCCGTTGTCGGGGAACACATTGGCGTTTGTTTGTTTATTTTGATTTTAAAGTGATTTTTGTGTGTTTTCTTCCCTTTTTCATCTCTTTCCTTATTTTCTTTTTTGGTTGATTAGTGGCTTATGGTGAGAGACAACCCCATTTTGCCATTAGACCCTGAAATTGAGAGGACATTCCATAGGAACAGAAGAGGCAATATGAACGATCCAGAAATTGAACAACCTATGAATGATCCACCACCTAGGATAAAAGAGCAACACATACCCCATCAAGCTCCTGGAAATGGGTATCGACCTAGAACCATAAGGGATTATGCTATCCCTAGGTGGAATGAAGAGCATAGAACTATTAGAATCCTTCACCACCAACCCTTTGAGATTAAACCTGCTACCATCACTATGGTACAAAGAAATCAATTTTCGGGTTCGGATATAGAGGATCCTGCACAACATTTGGATATGTTCTTAGAAGTGAGTGACACTGTGCAAATTCCTAATGTATCGACTGATGCAATTAGGTTGAAACTTTTTCCATTCACCCTCATAGGAAAAGCTAGGGATTGGCTTCAAATGCTACCAAATCAATCCATCCACTCTTGGCAACAAATGCAAGAGAAATTTCTTTGCAAGTTTTTCCCACCTACTAAGACCGCCCTCATTAGGAAACAAATTAGTGATTTTCAGCAGTTTTATGAGGAACCATTCCATGAAGCTTGGGAAAGATTTAGAAGACTCTTGAAAAGTTGTCCTCATCATGAAGTTCCTATTTTTCAACTGATGCATATTTTTTATGCAGGTGCTCATCCATCACCAAGATCTTTGCTAGATGCAGCCTCCAATGGAAGCTTCATGAATCAAATTCCCGAGGATGCATTTCTACTCCTTGATGAAATGGCCACCAATGATGCTCAATGGACAAGCTCAAGAGCAACTCAAAAGAAACAGGGAGTTCATAATGTTGATGAAATTGCAATGTTAAAAGCTCAATTGGAATTAATGGAAAAAAGACATTTAAAAGAAATTAATGAGCTCAAATCTAAAAATGTCTCTATGTTGTCTAATGAAGTTGATTCTTATGCAGGAATTTCGGGACATATGGGAATGAAGAATGCTGAGAATATGATGGAAGAAGTCAATGCCTTGAATCCATATAGCAATACTTACAATGCGGGATGGAGAAGCCATCCAAATTTTTCATGGAGGGAAGGTAATCAAGGATCTTCTTCTAATCCCAATCCTAGACCCTAATTCAACCACAATCAAGCTTCCAATAATCAACATCCATACCAAAACCAAGGTCCACCTCATTATCCAAATCAATATCCTTCTACGATATTGGAGGTAAGTGTTCCTAACTCTGAAAATAATCAAAGAGCACCTCCTACGATTGAGAAGGGTAAAGGTAAAGAAAAGCTTGTATCCATTGTTCTTGATGAATCTCAATTACCATTTCCGGTTCTAGCTAGGAAAGAGAAACAAAATGAATAATTAAGTAGATTTTTAGACATGTTTAAAAAGCTACATATAAACTTACCATTTGCTGAAGCTTTATTACACATGCCTAAATATGCTAAATTTATGAAAGAATTGTGTACTAATAAGAAAACGCTAGAAGGAATAGGAACAGTTCAATTATCCGGTAATTGTAGTGCTATATTAACCAACAAAATTCCTGAAAAATTGGAAGATCTAGGTAGTTTTACATTGCCTTGTGAACTAGGGGGAAATTTTGTTGGCAATGCTTTATGTGATTTGGGTGCTAGTATTAATCTAATGCCTTATTCAATTTGCAGGAAATTAAATCTAGGTGATTTGAAGGAAACCCGAATGACGCTTCAATTGGCGAATAGATCGGTGAAAAGGCCAAAGGGAATCATTGAAGACTTGTTGGTTAAAGTAGGGAATTTTATATTTCCAGTAGATTTTGTGGTGATGGACATGGAAGAGGATAGAAAAGTGCCTTTAATTGTGGGGAGGCCATTCTTGAATACAACAAGAGCTTTAATTGATGTCCATGGACAAACAGTTACTTTAAGATTTAATGAGGAGGAAATGATTTTTAATGTTAATAAAATTTTAAAACATCCCTCATATGATTTTAAAGAATCTATTTACTTTATTGATGATGTTCAAGAATATGCCAATACAAAGCAAGAGAAAATCATTCTCAAAGACAAGCTTCAAATTGCTTAATGCATCCAAAAAGAATGGACGAGTTGGACACAAAGGAGAAAAAATTGATACAAATTTTGGAACAAGAGCACAGTGATGATAAGGAAAAGGAGGATGAACCATCCCCTCCTAAGGGAGACCCTGAACTTAAAACACTTCCATCTTATTTGAAATATGTGTTTTTAAGTGATAATGCTAATCCGGTCATTATTTCATCTTTGTTGACAGATTTGGAAGAAGAAATGCTCATTGGAGTGCTAAAAAAGCATAAAGGAGCAAT
Source organism: Excoecaria agallocha (assembly GCA_037975025.1). Lineage (NCBI taxonomy): Eukaryota > Viridiplantae > Streptophyta > Magnoliopsida > Malpighiales > Euphorbiaceae > Excoecaria > Excoecaria agallocha. The sequence goes on from CM075807.1 coordinate 104,223,213, forward strand.
TGGTTGGGCAACATCCGACTTAAAAGGGATTAGCACAAGCTATTGTACACATCGTATACCCATGGAGGACAACTTTAAACCGGTGGTGCAACCTCAAAGAAGACTCAACCCAACTATGCAAGAGGTAGTGAAAAAGGAGGTATTGAAACTACTTGATGCAGGTATTATCTATCCTATCTCTGACAGTAATTGGGTAAGTCCTGTTCAATGTGTGCCTAAAAAGGGGGGAATGACTGTAGTAATAAATGAAAATAATGAATTAATTCCTACACGCACAGTTACAGGTTGGAGAGTATGCATTGATTATAGGAGATTAAATGATGCCACTCGAAAGGATCATTTTCCATTGCCCTTTATTGATCAAATGTTAGAGCGATTAGCAGGAAATAAATTTTATTGTTTCTTGGATGGATATTCGGGGTACATGCAAATACCTATAGCCCCGGAAGATCAAGAAAAGACCACGTTCACATGTCCATATGGAACATTTGCATATAGGAGAATGCCTTTTGGTCTTTGTAATGCACCTGCCACATTTCAACGATGCATGATGGCCATATTTCATGATTTCATTGAAATATTTATGGAAGTTTTTATGGATGATTTCACTATTTATGGTCATGATTTTGCATCTTGTTTGCATAATCTAGCATTGGTTTTAAAGAGGTGTCAAGAAACTAACCTTGTGCTAAATTGGGAAAAATGTCATTTCATGGTTAGAGAAGGCATTGTTTTAGGGCATAAAATTTCTAAAAAAGGCATTGAGGTTGATAAAGCCAAAATTGATGTGATAGAAAGACTACCTCCACCAACTAGCGTAAAAGGCATTAGGAGTTTTCTTGGTCATGCTGGGTTTTACAGTCGATTTATTAAAGATTTCTCTAAAATTGCCAAGCCACTCTCTAATTTATTGCTTAAAGATGCTGCATTTAACTTTGATACTAAGTGTTTGCAGGCTTTTAACCTATTGAAGCAAAAATTAGTTAGTGCACCGGTCATTGCCTCACCCGATTGGAGCTTACCGTTTGAAATCATGTGTGACGCAAGTGATTACGCCGTTGGAGCGGTTTTAGGACAGCGAAAGGAGAAGATTTTCTACACCATTATTATGCGAGCCACACACTCACTGGAGCCCAAGTAAATTACACTACTACGGAAAAGGAACTCTTGGCAATAGTCTTTTCATTTGAGAAATTCCGATCTTACCTTTTAGGATCTAAAATTACGGTTTGGTCGGATCACGCTGCATTGAGACACCTTTTTTCCAAGAAGGATTCCAAACCGAGACTTATCCGATGGGTGTTACTACTTCAAGAGTTTGATGTTGAATTAAAAGATAAGAAAGGAGCAGAAAATTTTGTAGTTGATCATCTCTCTAGATTGGATCATGCCAGTATCGAAAAGGGAGAAATTTCTGACTTATTCCCTGATGAACACATTTGTTCTTGTTTCACTTATGAAAATTACGCTAATATAGCCAATTTTCTTGCAGGTGGCTATCTCCCTAAGGAGTTCACTTGGCAACAGAAGAAAAAACTCATAGCGGATGCCAAGCATTACCTTTGGGATGATCCATACCTGGTCAAGATATGTCCGGATCAAGTATTGAGAAGGTGTGTACCGAAATCGGAACAAAGAGCTATCATGCACCAATGCCATGGGGGTGAAGTTGGAGGACATCATGGACCGAATAAAACAGTTCACAAGATACTCCAATCAGGTTTTTTCTGGCTTACTTTATTTGAGGATGTAAAATCTTTCATAGCCACTTGTGATAAATGTCAAAAAGTAGGAAACATATCCAAGAGAGATGAGATGCCTACGAACAATGTGCTAGAAGTAGAAATATTTGATGTTTGGGGCATTGATTTTATGGGTCCTTTTTCGAATTCATTTGGGTATGAGTATATCTTGGTGGCAGTGGATTATGTAAGTAAATGGGTAGAGGCAATAGCTACTAGGACATGTGATGCAAAAATTGTGCTGGAATTTATTAGAAAGAATATCTTCATTAGATTCGGAGCACCTAGAGCTATTATAAGTGATGGGGGCAAACATTTTGTCAACCATCACTTCAAGACCTTACTCAAGAAATTTGGTGTCAAGCACAAAATCACAACCCCATACCACCCTCAAGCCAATGGCCAAGTGGAAGTATCTAATAGGGAGTTGAAGTCAATCTTAGAAAAAACAGTAAATAACTCTAGAAAAGATTGGTCTCTTAGGTTAGATGAGGCTTTATGGGCTTATCGAACCGCATTTAAAACTCCTATAGGTATGTCTCCATTTAGGATTGTTTTTGGAAAAGCATGTCACCTTCCGGTCGAATTAGAACATAAAGCATATTGGGCTACTAAATTTCTTAACTTCGATTTGAGAAATGCAGGAGAAAAAAGAAAATTGCAGCTCAATGAACTTGATGAAATTCGACAATGGTCATACACAAATTCTGCACTTTACAAAGAAAAGACCAAACAATGGCATGACAAGCATCTAAGGGTAAAAGATTTTATCCCGGGAATGTTAGTGCTCCTTTATAATAGTCGTCTTCATTTGTTTCCAGGAAAGCTAAAATCAAAGTGGCTTGGACCATATCAAGTGATGACAACCAACAATTTTGGTGTAGTGACGATCAAAAGCTTAAAAGATGGACGTGAATTTACAGTCAATGGGCACCGACTTAAACCATACCAAATCAGACAACAAGAGTGGCACCTCGAAGGACTAAACACCCTGATGTCGCTAGTTCCTCTGGGGTATAAATTCTATCACATGTAGACCGGGAAAAGATTAACAAATTTGATTATTTCAGCAAGTGCAAATATGTGCAGCCCGCCTACTTAAGTCATTTGTTCCTCAATATCCCAGCTGGTAATTTGTGGGATTATGAGATCGAACCGTTGCTTCAAAATATTGGCTGGGGGGAATTCATAAGAAAAAAACCAAAGGTGTACCCAGAGTTGGCTAGAGATCTTCTGTATTCTTTTGAATGTTATTTCAGAAGAGATGATTCGGAGGGCACAGTTGGTTTTAAGCTAGGTAAGAAAGGATACTCTTTGACCTTTACTCAATTTTCTGAAATCTTAGGCTTTGTGCCAACTGCTCCCTGGGAATTGGAAAATGCTTCACCTGCGGAGAATTGGGAGAGAATTAAAGATCTTGAATTAAATGAGCCTTGGGTAGGAGGTCAATGCAAGGTACATGCTCTACGAACTCATGCTTTGAGAATAATTCATCGGTTTTTAGTAAAAACTATGTATAACAACTTAAAGAATGCCAGTACTATTAGTGTCTCTCAAGCAATGGTTTTAAGATGTATGATGGATGGCGTTGCAATTAATGGAGCCGGCATTATAGCTAGTCGAATTAAGGATTTGCAGAAAATGCCGGATAACATTGATAATATTTCTATTGGATGGGTAGCTACAGTTTTGGCAGGTGCAGTTAAACATCCAATTTATAGCGAGCCACTTTCAGGAGATTTGCCTTGCATTGATAATAGAATGTTGAAAAGGATGAAGATTCTGATACCTAGGCCCCGAGGACATTGGGCAACATGAGAAGAGTATTTAAGAGAGAATAATATTCGATTTGAGGAGCAGCAAGAGGAGCAGGAAGAGGAGCAGTGTTGCAACCCTAGCAAGTGCACTAGATCGACAAGTAATAAAGTGGGGTATAGTTAGGACCCTCAATATCGAACCCAAGGGAAATGTGTGTGTGTAGACTGTGAGGATTAATTGTATGCTAAAGAATTCCCAATTGTTTGTGTGTATGAATTGTTGATTTAAGTAATGAAACTTAAAAACTTAAGTATGTAAAATAGAGAAATTAAATTCAGTGTATTAAATTCTGAAAAATTAGCAAATGTAAATATCTATAGAAGTAAAGCGTTACTCGGGTTCACTTATCCACCCCATACCCAAATGTGAATAACTTTTTGCATAAAAGTATACATGAATGAACTCGAGATAACCCTCTTAAGCCAAGCTTCCCATTTCGGAGCCAGCTATTTTAGTTGCTAAACTTTCCATTCCGGAGCCAACTCAACAACTAGCCTCTGCATGGGTCTAACATCCTTAGTTTGGTTTGCCTTCCCATTCCGGAGCCAAGCAACCCAAATCTAATCCATTTCACTCCACACTCTAGTCTTAAAATCACAATTACTGCACATTTAGAATCCCATTCCGGAGCCGTCTAAAATAATACAGCATTCATGAAGGAAAAACTGAGCAAGATTAAACATGGACTTCAATCCACTAGACTTAATACACATTCAAAGATATATGATAAACATCATTCATCCATGTATGAAAATTAACTCAATAGATTGAAAACCCATGTAATATAAATAAGTAACAGCAAAATAGACCATTCATTCATGTAAAAATCAAAATATGCTCAACATTCACATTGTGAGTAGGGGATTCAAAGCTCCCCCAAGCAACAAAAACAACTACTCACTATCCATATTGTAAAAATTTAACAAAGTAAGAGTGAAAACTATAAAACCCATTTAAAGCTGAAGATTTGAAGTTGATGAAGCTCCTCCTCTTCTTCTCCAAATAGCAACTTGATTGTAAGCCGTAATCTTCAATCTAGAGACTAAAACTATAACTATCTTTGTGTTCTTGAAGTAAAACTAAGTTAAAAGTGTAATTTTTACAAGTAAAACTCACAATCTAAGGATGAAAAACCCACCAAGTATGAAAAACAGCATTTTCTACTCTACCTAAACACTCTAAGCACGAAACCCTAGAAAAACTCCACACTCTAAGCAGAAAATTTCGCAGCTTTTATAGAGCTGTCCAAGAGGCCACGACTGGGACACTTTTGTCTCAGCCGCGACATAAGGAAAGGGCACGGTTGGGACATTTTGTCTCAGCCGTGTCAAGCTTCTGGATCAAGAGTGCTTCGCAGGCTGCCATGGCCACGGCTGGGACACTATGTCTCAGCCGCGACCTTTAATGAAACGGCACGTTTTGAAATATGCAATAGCCACGGCTGGGACATTTTGTCTCAGCCGCGACTTTTAATGAAACGGTGCGCTTTGACTCCTGGATTGGGCACGGCTGGGATGAATAGTCTCGGTCGTGGCTAATGGTGAAACGGTGCGCTTTGCCATCTGCACTGGACACGGCTGGGACATTTTGTCTCAGCCGTGCCTTAATAAAATTTTCTGCAAAAAAATAAAATTTAAGACAATTAAGCACCTAAAAACTTTAATTTAAGCAAAATAACTAAAATACAAACAAGAAACAATAATAAAGTCTTAAACAATAAAAACACGTAAGATGAGACACTAAAACACATAAAATTATCCAGAAAATAAACACTAAAAACAAGCTTATCAAGCAGCAAGAGGAACCAAATGAGGAACATATTGCTACAGCGGTACCTTCCCCAATTAATGAGCCTGCAACACCAGAATGGGAAGCACCATTTAATCAACTAAGTGGACGGATGGATGCACAACAAATGCGACTCGATCAAATGCAAGGGCATTTAGATATACTTCACGATACGGTCATGGAAGGAAATCAGAGGGTTGAGCATTTTATTCATCATTTTTGGCAGCGGTTTCCCCCCCACCACCGCCACCATAGATCATTTGCTGCGGGCAGCAATGTTTTGAGGAGGGGGTAGCCTCCTTTCAGGAAGTTTTTCTTCAACTTTATTTTTCTTTTTCATGAATCAAAAATTCTGTTATTTTGTTAATTCTGTTATTTTGTTTTGTTTTGTTTTCTTTTATTGGGTTTATGTTTTGTTTGAGTTTGTAAAACGTATTAAAGACTTATGTAGTTCACTCTTTTCATTTAATTTGCATGAAAACTTAGATTGCCCTAGTTAACTTCAAAATTTGAACACTTTGAACTTGAATATGGAGTATGCATGTTTTGGACCTTTGCTTAGCAAGAGAACATTTATGTTGTTTAATATGTCTTTGGATGGATTAATCTTCAACTTGATAAATATTTATTCGTTTCTAAATTCTTAAAAGCACTTAGACCAGTTTTTACTTAGAAACACTCAATGCAATGAAGTAGTGAAGTAAGAAAATGTAGAACACTAGAAACTTCCTCATCACCCTTCAAAGCATATGAACAACTCAAGCATATTAGAAAATGATCTAGGCAACAATTTTCTTGATAAACTCTTTTTAAAAGACTTGTGTCCTACCTTGATAAATCTATCTTTTGTTAAACCATTTTGAGCTTATAAAGGTATGCTTAAGGCGTACCATTAATATTTTCTTGTTACACTTAATATTTTAACCATATAACCTAAAAAGCTTTTATCTCACCCTATGGAATTAGCCAGTTTAGGATTAAATGGATGCATGAAAAGAATAAAGTTTTGTTGGGTGTAGTAAGAAAGTTTCAAAGTTATTGATGAAGTCAAATGAAAATAGACTTTGTATTACCTTGATGTTAGCTTATGAGTGCTAGTTCAATAAAAAGAAAAAGAAGAGAGAAAAAAAAAAGAAAAAAGAATATTTGAAAAAATAAAAAGAAGAAAAAGAAAGAAAAAGAGAATTAGCAAATATGAAAAAAGATAAGTGTGGGGTAGTACAAGGAAAAATAGAAAAATATTGACTTCTTGGTGAAGGAGCATAAAGAAAAGTTTGGAATCAAGGCAAGGATGAGCTGAATTTGTATTAAGTTATTGGGGTGTTTGTAATCTATTTGGTCTCAGAGTGGCTATATTTATTTTGATTATCTTTTATCCATTCTTTGATAAACATACCCTTAGCCCCATTACAACCTTTTTAAGACCTATGTGATTTTAAGTTTGATTTGAGTTGTTTAGCGGAGATGACCTACGGGTTCCGGTGCTAAAGGAGAGGCCTATTGTGTTTCTAGAGTTTCAAGCATGAAATCGATTGTATGCTTATGCATTCATATATTCTATACTTCATTACTTAGTTGTGTTGATATTTTGGTTTTCAAAATTGCTTAAAATGATTTGGTCTTGCACACACTCAAGGAAACTAGTTTATATTCTCTTGTTGAAGTTAATCTATTTAGAGTTTATATTGAGTGCTTTTGTTAAAATGCTAAGTTTGGTTTTGAAATTGCAAGGCTTTGTTCAAGTTTGATGGTTTTGAAGGAGGGTTTGTTCTAATTTACTTGAGGACAAGCAAGGTTTAAGTGTGGGGTATTTGATAAGTGTGAATTAGTTATAGTTTTTAATATGTTTTTAGTTTATTTACTCAGTTGTTTTGGTTTGATTTAGGTTGATTTAGAGTTAATTTGTTTATATTTATAATTTTAAGGTTAATTTTGTGTTTTGTTTGATTTTCAGGTTTATTTTGACATAAAAGGGCTTAAAGTGTAAAAAGGGCAAAGTTTAGGGCCAAAAGTGCAAATTTGAAGAATTGATGCAAGAAAAGTTGGCGTCCAGTCCAGAGCCCTGAAACGTGACCACGTGAATTCTTGAAGAGATTCATACGTGGCCACGTGAAGAACAAGTTTGAGAAAGCCGTGGCCATGTGAAGTGAAAGAAAAAAATTAAAGAGTAAAAATACATGGCCACGTGAAAGGAAGATTGAAGAAGACATTTGAAACACGTGGCCACGTGAAGAATAGAGCATAGTGAGGCGTGGCCACGTGATTTGATTCTCCAATTGCGCGAAGGATTTACGAACTTCCTATTTTGAGCAGAAATTACTTCCTTTTTGGTTTTCAGAGTTTAAGAAGGAATCCATGTCTTCTTTTGCCTATAAATAGCAGTCCAAAACACAGAAGAAGGGGAGAATCATCATTCATCATCATCAAGCCTTAGAATTAGTTTTTAGAATTAAGCTTTCTTTGTTTTAGTTTTTTTTACATTCGTTGTTTTTACAATTTTTTCAAAACATTGTTTTTAGTTTTTAATTATGTCTTGTGAGTAGTTTTCTTTACTTTTGCCTAAAGGATACTTGAATCCTTGACTTGTATTGACATGACTTGAGTTTGTTCTTAAATTTCAATACAAGTTGATTATTTCTTGGTTCTTAAAATAGTCTTGTCTTTTCTCAATATTGAATTAATTATTAACTTGATTAAGAATTGGTTAATTAATTGGTTTAAGTTGAGTAATGATTTGCATGCTCTTAGGTTGATTTCGTTGGATTAATACATGTTTATAATCTGAATAAGCTATAATTATGTGTTAATTTGAGTGAGTTAAGATTAAGAAAAGTGTAACCAAGAATAGGTGGAAGTTAATTCTCTTGAAAAAGGTTTTAATAGACATCTAGGAAACTTGATTCAGTTCTTTATGCTAAGTTTTGAATTATTCTGAATAAGGGAATTTAATACTTGGAATAATAATCTTGAACAAAGTTATTTGGGTTTAATAAACTGAATTTTCCATGATCACTTGTATGTTTTTGTTTAATTAAGTCATAGCAATACTTGTTAAGGTGGATAGTCCTTTAGTGAAAGTTGTTTTTATCATTGATTTTTAACTCATTCAATTTACTTGTTTTCAAATAGATCTCATATTTACTTTAGTCTTTGCAATCATTTTAACTTAGTTTTCGAATCATCACAATTTTGGGATTTCTTTTCTCTCTTTACACTCAAAATTTGTTTTGAAATTGAAATAGCGCATGCAAGCACAAGTTTCCCTTGGGTTCGATATTTTGGGTCATAATTTTATTTTCCTATATTACTAAGCCGATCTAGTACACTTGCTAGACACCGGTCACCAGCTAGGTACTTGGCATATTTGGGGCCAAAAAGCCAATGATAAAAAGTTATTTGGCTAAGGTCAGAGTTGAAATTCGAGGACTAGAATTAGTAGGGATGAAAATCATCATCGAGAGGGTTCCCCGAGATTGCACGAAGTAGGCATATTGTTTGGCTAAAATTGCCTCAATCGATCTGAATTTCATCGATGAGAATGTCATGCTCAAGAAACTATAAGAAAAGGAAATTATGGAAGTTGATAAAGCAAAAACATGGATGATTCCCATCATTAAATACCTATAGATAGGTAACCTTCTAGAAAATGAAGCAGAGGCGAGGAAAATCCTTGAACTATTCACTGATCGATAGCCTCTTATATAAAAAAGCATTCAACCATCCTTCGCTACAATACGTTTCTGAAAAGGAAGAAGACTATATACTTAAGGAGATTCACGAAAGCCTCTGTAGAACACATGAAGCCTTTAGAGTTATGACTAGAAAGGTACTACAAACTAGTCACTTTTGGCCCTTTATCTTTAAAAAAACACAAGAAATGGTAAGATATTTCACGTATGCCAATTTTATGGAAGAATGACAACAAAGCTTATGAATGAGCAATAATCGATCAAGATATCGTGGCCCTTGGATCAATAAGGACTTGACATTGTAGGACCCTTCCCACCAGGGAAACGACAAAAGAAGTTCCTTGTAATTGTAATCGACCACTTCTCTAAATGGATTGATGCTGAACCCGTGTCCACCATTACTGCATCAAAAATTAAATTTTTTTTGTGGAAAGAAATTGTTTATCGATTTATCTTAATGAAAGTCCTTGTTATGGATATCAGTAAGTAGTTCGATTGCATCATCTTTAGAAGCTTCTGTGTAGACATGAAGATCAACCTAAAGTTCTCTTTAGTAGCTCACCCATAAACCAACGAGATGACTGAAGTCTCTAATAGAATCCTTTTAGAGGGATTGAAAAAGAGATCAAGAGAAGCGAAAGGGAATTGGACGAGAGAGCTTAATAGTGTACTATGGTCATACAGAACATCCCCTCAAGCAGGCATTTGCAAAACTCCTTTTTCCCTAATATACAAAATGAAAGCCATCATTCCCGTAGAGATAGGTCTCCCCTTTTTAAAGTAGAATCCTTCATGAAAGATTAAAATCTAAATAAAAGGATAATGGAACTCGATTTAGTTAAGGAAAAATGAGAACATGCCTATGCCAAAATTGCAGCATGTAAATAAAAATTCACAAAATATCACAACAACAGGATCAATCTTAGAATCCTTAAAGTCAGTGACCTTGTGTTACGAAAGGTAGAAATAGGCAAAAGAAACTCTGACATGGGAAAATTAATACCTAATTTGGAAGACCATTTTGAGGTAGCAAAAATTATTGGTACTAACACTTTCAAGCTATGAGATATGGAAGGTTAAGATGTACCAACACTTTAAAGAGGTATCATTTGTAATTTTACTTTAGAAATACCAATTGCATAACATCTATCTTGCTAATCAAATAACTGTACTAATGCTTGCCATAATAATTAATATGCTTTACTATGAAAATTTGAACGCAAAGTGATTTCAAATTTTATCCACTTATCAAATAATGCTAAGCACTTGTAATTTACAAGGAACCATTACAAATGTGATTCTATACAAATTACCCACATTTCAAATCTAACATTGAGTATTCAACTACCGTATCCAAACATAAATAAACAACTTGAACAGTCTCAAAGATAAAAATAACTTTTAGAGAAGGCATTTACATGAAAAGGTGATACTTTCAACACTCTAAAAATTGTAAAAGAAAGATAAACAAAAAATGCTCATCTATCCTGATCGTATTATTGCTCTTAAGCATCCTGATCCCTCACACCTTTCACCTTAATAGCCTTTTCAAGGACCCCCTTTGCATCTATTTGAAGGACACCCTCAACGTGATTGCTTTGATCAACTCTAATAATATTCTCATTAGTGCTAAACCGTTGGGGTAGGGATTCAGTGTTGTCCAGGAAGGACAAGTAAGATTCGGGAAATCTCTCTTGACAAGCCAATCGAATTTGCTTAACCACCTCAGCTTGAATATCTCCTAAATCTTTAAATACCTAATCTCATCTATATTCGATATGTTTCTGATGCTTAGATTGAATTCGATCTTTTTCTTCTTGATGCTTGACATGACCTACCTCTAATGAATTTATCTTTTCTTTAAAATTGGCCTTGGTGGACTCAAGGTCAGCTTTTAATGCCTTCACACAAGCTCTTATTTTTGTAAGCTCAGTCTAAAGCTCGGTATTTTCACCCTAAACCTTGTTATTGTTGCACTTTATCTCAGAGCGAATAAAAGAGAGGACAGACTCATACCCTTGCACTATGCTTTACATGGCCTCTTTTTGCTTTCTTATGAGGCTATCATAAGAAGCTTGAAGTTTAAGTTCCATCTTGGCATTGTTTTCGTTGTGAAGAAGTTTAGCTTGATGGAGCTCATACTGCAATCGATCTTTTGATTGCTCTAAATGAAGATGCTAACCACACATAAGTCGAACCTTTTGAGCAACCTGAAAGCAAAAGATAAAAATTCATACTAGGCCAATCATTTAGATAAATAAATTGATTTGAAAATCCTCACCATCATTGAAAGCATGCAAAGATCGCTGCATATTGCTCTAACTTGGTTGGGAACTGGGAATCACTTAGACCCTTTTTTGAAAGGAGACGTTCGATAATGTACTTTACTATACAAGGATTTTACAGATTGGCATGATCTCTATAATGATCGTTCATGGTTTAGCTTAGTGGGACCTTTGGGAATGCTCTATATGTCTCCTCAAAATAGGCTTTCCCAAGAAATCCAAGTAATCTCCCAATATATAGACATTAACCAATCCTCTTCAACAACATATAGATCAATAGGAGAGAAAATGACTTCTACCATTGGATTAGGATCAGCGATTTGAGACTTACCCCTATCTATTGATGCTTGAGCGGGGGATTGAAGACTTATACATTTAGGATGATTAGAAAGTAGACCTTTTATGGCTTTGACCTGATCAATTGAATCACTAACAACAATAGGTGATCGATCATCTATAATGACAAATGAATATCTTATAGCTGCAGATCCTTTGATGATGTTTGATTTAGTCATAGGACCTTCCCTAACCTTATCAATGATAGCAACCATGAGCTTTTCGATATGCTGTCTCACAAATGATGGTTTTCCCACATCTTCAATCTCGCTTCTTTTTTTAAGCCCACGACACTACTGGCCTTCAGTTTTCTTCTTCAACTCCTCCTTCTTACGAGTAGCCACTTTTGCCAATTTATTCCTTGCTTCCTCTTCAGCCATTACTCTTATAGATCAAGATCAAGGGGATTTGGATTAAATTCAATAACAAAAGGAAAAATGACAAGATAAGATAATATACCATAGTAGAGGAGAGAGAAAAAATAGGTCGCTTACCCTTTCCCTCCTCAATTGATAAAGAATTGGGTAATGCACTCAAAAGAACATTTGAATTAAGCAGCCCAGGTTTGACCATATCATCCAAACTTACTATATCTCCTCAGTACCTAGCCTTCTCGATAGCTAAGAGACCCTATGTTAATCAGCTTATCCTTTCGAATTAAGTTAACACCAAACCCCTCTTTTACACCTACCAACATAAATCTTTCCTTAAACCTTTTATGGGAGATAAAAAGGTGATGAGTTTCCTATCCCTCCTACTATCAAAGTTATAGAAACCAGACTAATCAGTCCTAATGGAAATGTAATAGTAATGGCTAAACAACTCTACCATTGGAGGGAGATTAGGCTGATAATCTCCTTGATCTTGAAGAATGTAATAGCTCATTAGGTATTAGGGTTTAACTAATTTGGAGCCATCCCATAGGCCTAAAAGTAGCTCCATCAAATCCATCAAAGGGGAACCCAAACCCAAACTCGAGGCTTATAGTATGGACAATGAAAAACTTACCTTCAGCAAAAGGTCCATTGCTATTGGACATCCAAGGAAGACACATATAGTATTAATACCCAGAAGGAAAGTCAAACTGCTTTCGGACCAACTTAGACTCCTCTTGAGATAACTTAGTCTTATTAACAACCTCAGATTTTTCCCTATACTCTCACAAAAAGCTAATGTCGATGCCCATAGACCTAGATGACTTTGCCATTCCTATTTTAAAATGCAAAAACTGGAGAAATAAAAGGAAAAGTTTGTTAACATGAAGCTTATTGATGAAACTCAAAGAGGTGGGTCAAAACACAAAAGAGACAATGGCTCAAAATCGAATAATATGAGGAAAGAAAGAAAGATTGAAAAGTTGAAAGAATTCAAAAAGGCAGAACTCACCAGGAATTCAAAAATACGAAAAGAAATTGACTGAAAAAGAAAACCTTCTGTTTGGGAGCAACAAATAAAATTTGAAATTAGAAAATAATAAGGAAATGCCACACATCTATAAATCAACACGTTCCCAATTTATGAAGTGGTGCCTGACACGAAAAAGATGCTACATTCAATACGACAATACTACTTTAACCACGTTTAGAAGAAAAAAGACAATCTTGACCCCTAACTCTTTTCTCTCTCTGAATGTATCTGGATCCCATGATAGAACTTTTCGAAGATGCCATCGTTATTGGAAAGATTGCCAGCTACCTAAGTTCCTTTGACCTCTTAAACATCGAAAATATCATCCTGACACCAGCCACCCAAGTTCTTTCGATCTCTTATAAATTAAAATGATCATCCAGGTGCCAGCCATCTAAGTTCCTTCGATCTCTCATAGATCAAAACTATCATCCAAGTGCCAATTGCCTAAGGTCCCTCGATCTCTCTCGCAAATTGAAACAATCATCTAGGTACTAGCTATCTAAGTTCCTTCGATCTCTTATAGATTAAAATGATCATCCAGGCACTAGCTGCCTAAATTCCTTCGATCTCTTGCAAGATCAAAACAATTGTGGAGGGGGACAAATGATTATGCCTGCTTTAATATATGGAAGCCCTGCCCAATATACACTGGCCTAAGCCAACCTAAAGTTTTTTGGTCGACTGAGCACTTACACTAATATGTCATGGCTCAGTCCTTGTCAGGTCATTTCATATGCCTAAATCTGATAGTCGCAAATACTTGAAATGTCACACTTGAGTATCCTAGTTTTATAGGTCCTAATTACCTAGGGACTATAAGTAAGGAGAGAACTTTAGAAGCATGGTATTATTTTGTAACCTTTTTTCTATCTATCTCCCCTTGGAAAACATCTTTCTAACTTAAGCTTCAGAGTGATAATCCTTTGCAAGCCAAGGGCTAATTTCCTTTGTCATGTAGACTAGCCTGTTATACTTAAACAGATCGATAAGCTAATTCCAAATCCATCTTTCATTCTTTTTCAAGTTCTGCTGCATCAGGACTTATACTAATTAACCTTACCTTTTTACATTTAAGCATCTAAATTAAGTTTTAGTCCAATTTAGCCCTCAAATTCACATATAATGATGACATTTCATTTAAGTCCTTATTTTTTTCAACTTTTGTCATTGGTTTTCAATTTAGTCCAGGTTTTACCATCATTTTATAATTTTATCCCTTTGGTTTATTTTAATCACATTTTTGTCTATTTTTATAACATTTCTCATATTCTATCATGCATAATATTCTATTCTTCATCATAATTTACTAATTAAATTCATGTTTTGCCCTTTGCAGTTTTCAGAGGAAACCTTCGAACTGGATATATGGGCCATGGACCCTATAGGTCCAAATATGCACACTTTAATAATTTTCACTCTTTTTTTTTCTCAATTTTTATGTCATTTTATGATGTAGGACCGTCGTTAGCCCACTTTTGTGAATCACCATGACTCACTATCATGTTAAATGTCCCTACGAATACCATTCTATCGTAAGGGTCATTCAATCTTGCATATTTATTTTGTTGGCTCATCTCATTCCTATCATGTTTTCCATGTATAATTAACATGGTTATACCATTTACTCTATTTAATTCAATTATGAACCTTATTTTTTATTAGTTACATAATGTACATACATTATATTTTCCATATTTTTTATTGTTTCCATGCTTCAATTCTTACTAATTCCACTACTTATCATCAAATTTCACTAAATTACCTTTCATTTGAATTTATACATACATTTTATATGGAAACTCTAAGTTACATAATGCAAAAATTACGAAGTAAGATAGTTTAGGGTATCCACTAACCTTGATTCTTATTTTTTTTACTTCAAATTATCTTTTCTTTCCCCTTATTTTTTTTCTTATTTCTTTCCTTTTAATTCCCACCTAGGCTGAATTTTAAAGCATGAAAATCTATCAATTTTTTTCATTATTTCCTCCCCAAATCACATAAAAATAATAATAAACACTAAATCCAAATAAATTCTAATAAAATATTACACATTCACTTACTTGGAAATTTTTTTCTCTTAGTATTTCTTTACTTTTCTCTAGATCTTCTTGTTTAAATCCTTGAATTAGGTTAAAGGTAGGTTATTGCTTAGTTTAGTGACTAATTAAGGCTAAATTTGGTGGAATTTAAGGTTGGGTGAAATAAACGATGATAGAAATGAGAGAGAAGAGTGATAGTTGTGAATTATAAATTTATTTTTAGCATGTTTTATGTATTTATTTGAGTTAGTTTAGTGTTATTTTAGTTGTTTTATGTTTAAATAATTGAAATTTGTGTTTTGAGGTTTAATTTGAGGTTTAAATGTGAGTTTTGGTATTTTCAGGGCTTATTTGAAAGAAAAAAAGATAATTGAAGAAAAGAGGAAAGTTGAGACAATTGTAAAAAGAAGAAGCAAAAATTCATGTTAAAAAAGCATATCATTTGGTAGAGTGAAATGGTCACTCAGCTAAGTGCCCATATCACTCTTTCGAGTGAAATTTCACTCAAGCAAGAAGAAAATTTCACTCACCCAAATTGGCCTTCTCTTTTTCCAGCATGATTTCACTCTCCTGAGTGACATAAAGAAAAACATAATTTTAAACTTCCTAATTGGGTAGAATTCAGTTCCTCTTTGGATTAGAAAGTTTATTAAGGTCTAAACTTCTTATTTAAAGCCTATAAAATAAGTTTCAAGTCACCAAAGCTAAATAATATAGCTAGAGAGTTTCTTAATTATGAATTATCTTTAGTTTAGCTTTAGTTTACTTTAGTTATTATACATAAGTTTTAGTTTAGTTTATAGCTTATTTTTCTTATTTTTTTATTTTATAATTCTTTTAAAGACTCAAGCTTTCTATTGAAGTCATCAAGAGTAAAGTTTGAAGTTTTATGAGTATTGTATCTCTTTACTTTAATTATTCCTTAATTCATCATATTTGGTAAGTAGTTTTTCTTCTTTTTCCTAAGGAAAACTTGAACCCTTATATTTTCATTGTAATAACTTTATTTTGAGCTTTAAGTCAATGCAAGTTTGATTATTTCTTAGTTTTGGGCAACTTTTTATCTTTGGTTGTTATTGAATTAATGATTAAATTATTTTAATTAATGACTGATGATTGATTTATGCATGACTATTGGTATGCATGTTTTTAGGTTGGTTTATTAGTATTGATGCATGATTATATTCTTAATTAGGTGAATTTTGTGTTGGTAAAAATAGATTAATACTAGGAAAAGTTAAACTAAGAATAGGTTGAAGTTAAGTTTGCTTGCAAAAGAGTTTAATGAATATCTAGGAGTTTAAAACTAGATCTTTATACTAAGTATTGGATTGTTCCTAAATAAGAGAATTTGATGCTTAGAATAATAATCTTGCATGAGATATCTAGCTTCTTTATCTAGTTTTTCCATAATCACTTCTGTTACTTTTGTTATTGAGTCATTGCAATGGAAGTTGTGGTGGATAGTTCCTTTAGTAGAGGAATTTCAGTTATTATTTTGTTTTTAATTCATGTTAGTCTAATTTTAGTTTTTATTTTGCATTATTGTTGTATTGCCTATAAATAAAAAAACATGGGAAATACTTTCTGATTAATTTAATTCACACATAGATATTTTTCTTAGCAATTCATATTCCTTTGGGTACAATATACAGGATCTTAATCTTATTTTTCTATATTACTAGCCGATCAAGTATACTTGCTAGACACCGATCAGAGAGGGATGGCTAAAGAAGGATAAAGAGGAAGTTGGAGGAAATTGGTGGAATTTGCAGGAATTTTAGATTTTTAAGGGGGTGTTTATACCCCACAAATGAGTGGCCAAGATTACTTAGAGCACTATTTAATCTAATGGTGATTATAGTGTAACTTGTCACTATCTTATGGGTTCTAATGAATTCTTTGTCAAATACTCATCCAAATTAGTCCAAAAAAGTTAAAAAATGTTTCTTAGGGTGCCTCTAAACTTTTAATTCAATTCGAGAATGTTTCGGTAATTTTTTTGATCTGATGAGTTAATTACGGGGTCGGATAATTAAATTTCCAATCTTAACATATAATTAATCTAACACTCCTAAAAATTTATTTTTTTTATTTTTAATGAGTTCCCATGTGTCATGCATGCTGAATATCGTAGGCATCCGATTTGCTCCAAAAAATCCATTTTTAGGACTTCAGATTGGATCAAGGTTCATTTGAACTCATGAAAATCAATTGCTTCATAATAGGTAAGGATTCAATCCAATCCACAATGCCTCGAGCCTCTAAAAGGAATGAGACAGCATGCTAAGGTATCCTTATTCATTTGCTAACGACTAACTTATAAGACGTATGCTAAGCACCGCAAGGCGTGCATTTAGGAGTTACCACCTAATAAAATATTGGAAAAATAATTTTATACCTTGTGACACTGAAATCAGAGAGAGTTCAGATTTTACCCCTACTTGTATAGTTGGTTAATAACAATATAAATAATTGCTTGTGACTAATTATGTCAATCCTTTTCTCATGCATTACAGAGTATAAAATGAAAGAAACACATACAAACACATAAAAAGTGATAAAATCATACATAAATTGCGGTGATTTAAGGACATTGGTCTAGATGTATGTGAATAAATAAGAGAATTATTTGGTCTATTTTTAAATTATTGTTCAAGTAAAAACCATTTTTCCTACACATTAAGAAATGTAAAATATAAACATACTTAAATAGGGATATTCATTGAATTCGAGAACATTCGTTGCCTCATGCATAATTAGAATATCCTTTTGGTGTAACTTTTGAAATAAAAATAGGACATTGGTCTATTTTATTAATAAAACTCCATTAATTAAGTAAAAAAAAATACTTGATGTGAGTCCTTGACTTTCGTGCCAAAATACCTTTTTTACTAATTATTACAACCCACAGGATAATAAAAGCTAAAATATAAATAATTTATATAAACTTGAATAAAATACATTAATTGCTTCAGGTTTACTGAACCTTCTTTATTTATCTTAGGTCCTTCGAATAAATTTTGGGTATTTATGCACATAAAGATAAAATAATGGATCAATTAACATAATATATTAAATATTTTATACATAACAAAGAAATGCTTAAAATAATAGATTAATAACAAACTAAATTAAAGTAAAAGAAAATAGATAAGGATAAGATGAGAGAGAATAAGTAAAGGAGTGAGTCACAGATGCCACTCAAACGAGTCATATACCAAGGCTGAGTCACAAGCTTGAGTGGAACGATTCAAGTTCCCTTAAGTGAGACTATCCAGCAAGGAATGAGTCACAAACCAAGTCTATGACTCACTCAGACTTATGGTCGTGAGTCACTCCAAAACTATCCAACAGCTACTGGAACGACGCCATGGCTGAAGCTCAAGGACACAAAACTTGCTCTAAGTCTTAAAACACGTAAAAAAAACTCACAAGCTTCTTAAAATCAACATATAAACTCAAAATAAGGTCTAAAAATAGAAAATAACGTAATTTGTACAAAATCATCAAGTGAGAGAAATGAATTTTAGAGAGAGAAAATGGCAATTAAGGATATAAAACTCAAACCCATTCATAGGAAAATTATAAATTCATGCATAAAATACAAAATCACACATAATGATGCCAATAAAACCTTATTTACAAAAGGAGAAGGAAAAAACACAAAATCACACCAAGAAGGAGAAGAAACAAAACAAGCTAATTCAACGAAAGTACAAACTATATTTTTACAAGAATTAAAGTTTTAGATTTACAAAAAAGCCAAATATTTTCCTTTTACATTACCTTCAGTAGAGCTATTTTTCAGAACTTGTAAGTGTGTTTCTTTGTTTCCTCCCCTATTTCCTTTATATATTTTCCAAAAACCATAGTAAAAACCAGTTATTTTTTCCTCTCTTATTTTTTTTCTCTCTATAGTTTGTTACTTGATTCTTATTATTCTCTAAAAAGTATCCCATCTATCTTAATTTCCTTAGATTAAGATCAAGGGGAAAAAAGATTTTAATTTTGAAATAATCCTTTATTTTATAAGAAGAAAATCTAGAATTTTGGCCAGAAAAAATCCATTCATGATCTTAACTAGCGAGTCATGGACCATGACTCACGGACTAGATTTAATAGGCTTACCTATAAAAACAAAAAACACATTTTAAGTTATGGACTAAAGGCCTTAACTCGCTGGTTAGTCATGGACTTAATTCAACCCTGAAGACTTAGGCCACAATTTAAAGAAAGGAAGTGAGTCAATTTTTAAAGCCATGACTCAAGAGCGAGCCATGATTTTGACCTGTGAGTCAATAGCCTTTAAATATGCTCACTTCACCCGATTCAGAGAAAGAAACACAAATATGCTTTTAATAGACCATTTTCCCTCAAAACTTGATAAATATTTTCTCAAAACAAACACCAATGCAGAAGAAAAGAGAGCACTATTACTTTTTAGCTATTTTTGAAACAACATTATCCTTATTAGGTCATCCTGATAGAGGCTGACTTAGGTCTAATGTCTATAATTGCCTTTAAGTTTGGGATAGCTAGTACACCAGTGTCTAGATTTGCCAAAGTTCAGAGCAAAGCTATAAAGATACGTACTAGAGGTAATAAATCTCAAAATATAGACATATACCCTTTGAGGTAGTGAATTTTTGGTTGAGTCATTATCACTAGCTTGTTGGCATTTTAACTTTTATTGGAGTGATTACTATAAGCTTTTTGACATTTTAACCCCGTGCTTGGTGTTTATCGTTAGCTTGTCGACGTTTTAACCATGGATCAAATGAGTAATTACTATTAGCTTATTAACATTTTAACTCTTCATTTGGTGTTTACTGTCAGCTTGTCGATGTTTTAATCATGGATCAAATAAGTAATTACCGTCAGCTTGTCGACATTTTAACTCTTGATTAAATCAAGGTGATTACCATTTTCTTATCGATGTTTTAACCTAGTATTAATTGGTTGATTATCATCAACTTATCAAAATTTTAAGCTCGATTAGGAATTCTAATCTATGCTAGCTTGTAGGCATATGAGATCAGGGAAAATGGAGAATTGTACGTCTTACAAGGGAACTTTTCCTTTTTATAGTCACATCACTTCTCTTGAGTGAGCATTAGTACCTGTAAAAGTATTTGACATCAGACCTTTGGTGCACTAAAGGGAAAATATTTGTTTTTTATAGTTTTGTATGATTGTCTTCATATATTGTTATCTTCAAAGAGGGATAACTATCCTTCTGTGGGAAATGCTTGAGCATGCTTTTGACTTTTGCATAGTCAAAAGGTAGAACTTTTTTTTTATCTGATTATTCAACATTTGTAATGCCTAAGATGCTGTTGATGTGAAATTTTGGAAATTCCCTCTATTTTTAATCGAGAGATGATAAATCAGATGACATATATTTTTTAATTAATCTTTTTTGATTTTAGAATCCCAATTTTGATTGAAGTGTGGGCAATTGTTGTTTTTTTTATTTATTGTTTACTAAATACCATGTTAGTGTTTATGAAAATATTAGCATACACATGCCTAAATAAATATTATGGGGAAGGGACAATATCCTTCATGCACCATTTAAACAAAATATCAATAGAAAAATTTAAAATTTAAAATGTAAATACAACTAAAAATAAATAGAAGTCTCAACAGTAATTAGCATAATATAAAATGATAAATGCCTATTTGAAGGTCATTTATGATACCTCGATCCAGGGGAACCTAGTGACCTAGCCGAATGACCAGGTGGTAACTGTGCAACCTGGGAAGGTCCTGTTTGAGATGGATTTCCAAACGGCAATGGTTGGGGCACATCAAACTCAAAACCCATCCTCTGGGACAAGGGCACCATGACTTGGCCCATAAGCCCAGCTAGATAATGTAGGTTGTCTCGAACTTATCTCATGGCCATCTCTTGTCGGTGCACTCCTATCTCTATATGGGTTAAACATGTAGTCTGATGCTCTTTGCTTTTCCTTACAGTCTCTCTAAGACCAAAAACCTCTTTTTTGACCTTTATCATAGTCTGTCCCATACCAACTACTAATGCATTTAGGTCATGGGCCTGTTTACTAGAAAAGCAACTAGACGAATAATCAACTCACCAATCCTCTATACATCCTGTTGCAGACTCTCAACAACAATCTTTAGATGAGCCAGTTTTCTCTCCACATCTATGGGAATATCAAAGGAAGCTATAGTAGGTGGCACTAGATGAAAAAAAGTGGAAGCTCTAGGATGTCCATATAAACCTCACGTGGTGCTGGCACCTATAATCTACTAGAACTTTGGGATGGTATAACCTATGGTCCTGTAGAGCGATTAGAACTGGAGCTCACCCCAGAAGCCTAGGCATCTGAATGGGTTTGACTAGTAGAAGAGTGGCCATCATGTGTAGAACCCTCATAATGTGCCAAGTAAGGAGGAGAATGGACACCCTGTGCAGAATCCTTAAACTGATCATCATCATATGCACCATGTTAAGGCCTTTAAATCCTAAATCCCTGGTCTACCTCCTCTACTGATAGTAATCTGTGCACACCAAGATGTGTGCATCTAATCATACACATACCTAGTGCCATCTTAAAGCTCACTACTACATCCCCTTTAGCTTATGCTCTTATCTCAGACTCGGGAAATCTAAACAAAAGTATTAGTCGAGTAACTATACCTCAAATAACCACTGTAGTGTTTGGAGCTCGAACTATCATAGCAA
Source organism: Excoecaria agallocha (assembly GCA_037975025.1). Lineage (NCBI taxonomy): Eukaryota > Viridiplantae > Streptophyta > Magnoliopsida > Malpighiales > Euphorbiaceae > Excoecaria > Excoecaria agallocha. The sequence goes on from CM075807.1 coordinate 104,245,038, forward strand.
TGTTCTGGAAGATGTCATGAGTGATGTTGAGGCATTGGCCTTCTACCATACCCCATAAACTCTAAATATCTATGACATTCAGAGGCATCGGGCTCCTTGATTGACCCATATAGAAATATGATAAAACCTTTTGTAAATACCATAGAACTTGTGAAATTAGTATAATCACTTTTACGGTAGCAAGATCATAGAGAATGCTTGGCCTGGCAATCACTGCCCATTGCTAATCTCTAGTTGTCCTTTTAAGGATTGCTACATCGTCACCTATGGGCAAACAAAAAGCTAAGGATACCCGTGCTCAAGACATGCTGAAGGGATGTCCAAAAACTTAAAATGTAATAACACCAGCCTTGTTGTCAAGGTGCTGATATCCTCTGTATTGGAATGTAGCTAAGAAGTGACAAACTATATTTGGATATGTAGTAAAGATAGGACTATAAAAATGTAACCACCCAACTCATGTAAACAACTGTTGGGCATCCTTCCAGATACCTATTGGTCTATAGGAAATGTTGGCTTATAAATTGGCTAGTCTAAATGTGCACCCTATATAGGGGTCTGTACCTAGTGGCCTACTTTGGTGTCATCCACTCAGGTGCCTGGATGCCAGGTTATGGTTGAGCTTTTCTGCGTCAATATATTTATCAAGTAAGCATTCAATTATAATTAAGGGTTTAAAGTTAATTATAATCAAAGTGTTATAAAATAAAAATTTTCTTAGAATAATAAATTCACGATGACACATTTGCTAGTTTTCACATTAATAATATTAGGAGCAAGCAAAGAAAAGTCACGAATATGAACTTTAAATTAATAGAATTAAAGATGACAATTATATAATTATTCAAATCTAAATTTATTTAACTTAAATAGCATGCTCACTATATATAAAAAAGTAGATAAAAAGGTATATATGCATTTTATTGCTAACGTCTGGTTTGTGTTACATAACAATTGTATTTTATTGAAATTTAATCAAATATACACAATTCATCACGTAATTAAATTTAGGCCTAATTGAACATACATAATTAGACATATATATTGCACATTAGTACAAAAAATGACAAAATTTAACAAAAATAAGACAGTATGACTGCTAACATTGGAAGCCTCCATGCAAAAAAAGGCACATACAACGCCCATAATCAATCACAGGTGTATTATACACCAATAAAACACATTTCAATTATGGCATAGATTTATATGCATTTGTCCACAACAAATTAACATATAAGGCAATACTATAGCCTATATATACATACATAAATATTATGCTAATTGTAGACATTGTGACCCGAGGTAGCCTAGATCAAGGTTACCAGATGATGAGGAAATAGTGTATTGCTGATAATAGGTTCGGATCCTAAAGTTTCGACCATGAATTTATCATAATTTTCAAATATTTTCATGATATTTCCAAGTATTTTGATAAAATATGCATAAAAACCTCATTTTGGGTCTTTAGTAGAGGAAGATGGTCATCTATCACTTGAGTAGTGCCCATCTATAAGCTCGTCTCTCCTGCACAAGCCAAACAAGGAGGTATTTTGGGAAATTCCCAGATTAGTATTCAGGTGCGGCCATCCATGGCTCAAAATCCAAAATTCCCACGTTTCTAAAATTTAAAAAGGTAGATTTTATCAAAAAGGATTTTTTTTTGGATTAATGGTTTTTTCTCCAGATTTGGGAGTTTTGGAGTTGGAATCCAACCCAAGCTCTTTCCTAGGTATAAAATCTAAAATATAATGTTTGTGAAAGGGGGAATCATCTTGTTTATAGAGCCACCTTTAGAGAAGATGAAGACTTCATTTCTTTCTCTCTCGAAAAAAATCTTCTCTAGCATTCCTTTTTGCTTTATCACACATACACAAACAAAATTCATTATTTTTTTAAGGATCAAAAAGACACAAATCAAAGTGGAGATTTGGACTACAAGAGTTATAGAGTCAGAATATCTTCTGAGGATAATATTTTAGGCCTTTTTTTCACTTTCTCTCCCTACAATTTATCTTACATGACCATATAGTTATTTGATGTGATTTAATATGTTTTAATTGTTGTTCTCAAATGATATTCATGTTTAATTTAAATATAATGTGATTCTAGACTGCTAAATAGGTTAGAGACATGATTAATGGTGTATTCAGAGTGAGGTTCCTCTATTGTTGTTGTTTTAGAGCTTTATTTTATCCCTTTTTAATGCTGAAATATATGATATTAATGCATTTTATGCTTGATTTGTTGTCAGAAATTAATTATGACATGATTTAAGACATTTTAAATGTATGTTTAGGGCTAAAAATTCATTATGCATGGTCTCTTATACTTTTGGCATGATTTTTTGTATTCTAGTGCTGTCTAGGGATAATAGATGGGAAGATGACCCATCAGATGCCTACTTGTTAGTCAATGAACGAGAAATTAAGAGACGATCTTTTTATCCCATCCCTTGATTGCTTGTGGTCATCCCTCACTTTGCCTTGGTCGTCTTTGGCTATTTTCTTGGGTATTTTTGATGAATTTTATGTAATTTGTGTATTTTTATGCTATTTATTCAATTCCCATCATATTTGCATGTTATTTTTTATGTGATTTCAATTCTATATGATGTGATTTTGTGCCTAAGTTCATTCTATTTGTGTAAAATGAATACATAACTATTTTTTATTATGTTATTTGAAGATATTAACTAATTGGTCTTTCTAGTATTTTTTTGAGCATTTCATGCTCATTGCTTTGGAGGCTTTTATGTGTTTTTTTTACTGGGAAGTCATGCTCTTAAGTTAATTCACCATATGCCATCCACCCGATTATGTTATTTGTTTATTTTTAATCCTTTTTCTTTTTAAATTTCATTTCTTGTGTCTATTTTAGAGCCTTAACCTAGGCATCCTTTTTTTAGCCTTGATGCTATCCTGAAGCAGGCCCTACATTCACTCAATATAGGAAGATGTCAAAGAGACCCTCCAGACCAAGTCTAGTACCAAATGGTATATAAAATGTTGATCCATCGATCGTTATGCTTGTGATGAGCTAGACCTATTGGTATGAACCATGATTGGGTAGCCCTAAAGTTTCATCACCTATGACTCGAGCCCATGTAATGACAATAGCAACTTCCCCTAGGTTGTATAATCATAATAATCTTTTGCTTGTTGTATAGATCTTTATGTATTGACCAAACTTTAACATATTAGGAGGGTACTAGTCAAAGGTTTTCATGCCCCAGTGGGCCTAACCTGATCTGTATGAGTCAGTCAAAATACATAATAGTCAAAGTCTATACATCTGCACTTTTAATTAGAGACGTTATGCTACCGATTTTCCATCGTGCACCATATATATCCATCGACTACCCTATTGACCCATCGGCTAAACCCATATAGGAAAGAGATTGCATAACCTCCTGTATGGGTGCAATAAGGTTGAAAGGTTATTGTTATGCTTGTGTGTAGTTGTGATTGATTCTTACAAAACCATGCATTGCATTCATACATCATATATATACCATGCTCATGCATCATTCACCATGCATCACTCCTAAAATCTAATTCTTGCAGCTATTATAGACTCATCTAAATATTCCAGAGGGTCAAATAATGTATTGTTTGAAGTTTTATATCAAGTCTATTAAGATCAAGTTCGAGTTTAAATTTAGATTTAGAAGTGAGTTTTGAGTTGGGTTCAGGTCAATTATCAAAAAATAGTAAGGAAATAAGTCTAGACATAAAGAATGAATAATTAAATGAGACTGAAAGGGGAGATAAGCCTAGAAGAGTGGATGATGACACGACTATGAGGTTTTCATTCTTGAGGGAAAGGTTTACTATTACTCCTGTTGGGACTTTAATAGTGCGAGATAATTTAGATTGGAGGTTGGATAGGAGGTTCCAGGATTTTAAGGAGAGGTTTATGGCTATAATTAGTGGGATTATGGCTTCTATACTGCCTAATATTAGAACTCAGCCTATAGCACCTGCTCGCGAGATAGTGGAGTCAACATATGTTAGGAACATTGCTGCAGCTGATGCTACTGTGCCTCAAGACCCATTTAGAAGGGAAACGAGGCATGACCCTGAGGATGATTTTATAGAAGAGAAAGATGAAGAATATGTACCTTCAATGATGAACATAAGGATTAGGGGTCCCAATGTTGAGGATCTAGCCTTTAAAAAAATAGAGGGAAAGAACGAAGCCAAGTCTAGGTTACTGTCTATTGGTAGAGGGATAAACCCTAAAGATAGGAATTTGGATGGGGATGAGCCATTGCTTTAAAGGTTCAAAATGTTTGATCTATCAAGGGTTGATGGCACCTTAGACCCCTCCACTCATATCAAATAGTATACGCTGATCATGAAGGGAACTACTTTATCCAAGAAGTAGAAGGTGGAATACTTTTGCTTAAGTTTGACTGGGCCTATAATAGATTGGTATCATGGATTGTATAGGTAGACTAAAAAGGATTAAGATTTGCTGATTGAGGAATTCCTTAAGCAGTATGATTATAGCACTAGGATTGAGGTAACTCTGAAGGACCTTGAGTTACTTCAATAGAAGTATGGTGAATATTTTCATTATTACCTTACTAGGTGGAGGAATAAGGTAATGGAGATGAAGAAAAAGCCAAACACGGCTAATGAGCTCAGATTATTCATCAAGATTGCAAGCCTGTACTTAAAGGATGGTTTAAAAATGAAAGATATAAAGGACTAGGAGTCATTAAAAGATATAGCTATAGAGGTTGAAGGGGAATATCTGTCCAGAAGGGCAAATAGTGAGAATGACAGGAGGAATTTTGGCAATAACAAGATAATGAAAAATAGTAGTGGATCGAACAAAACTAGAAAGACTGCAAAGATGTCCACTATAGAAGCTAGTCAAAGGTATTATTTCAACCTGGAAAAGTCACAGTCTTGGGTATTAGATAGACTGAGCAAAGAATGAAAGCTTCAACCATTACCTCCAAGGCCAGTAAAAAATCAAGTATTTCCCTATCATAGGAAATATCAGTATTTGCATACCATCAGCAAACTGGTCACTTAACCGATTACTATCGTATCTTGAGGTAAAAAATTCAGGATTTGTTGGACAACAAGCAGATTTTAGATCTAGAGAGGAAAGATAAGAAGAAGGGGAGCTAAAATGCTGTTCCACCTTTGGTGCTTATGATTGGATCTAGCTTGCCTGAGTAGTATGTGATGAATGACCTGTACAAAAAATTGACCAATTTCTATGATTGATTGTTGGGACACTCCTATAAAGAGTGAAGATGATGGGACTTTGGTGTCCATTGATATATGGAGTTCAGCCAATGAAGGTGAGGAAGAGATGGATGAAGAAAAGAAAGTCAAGGCAGTCAGAAGAGGAAGTGAAAGAGAGTGCCCCCTAAAGATTGAAAGGTAGCTAGCTCTTACTGTAGTGCCTATAGAAAAGAAAATTAAGGATGATCAAATAATCAAGCAGCTGAAAAAGATGCATTCTCAAATTAGTATTTAAGACTTATTAAGGTAATCTCTTTTGCATAGATAGATGTTGTTAGAGGTTTTAAGCGAGTCTACAGTTACTACCATTATTTTGCCCTCTAAATTACTAGACTTAATTAGAGGAGGAATTGGTGAGAATGTGGTATATTTTAATGTTGACTTGCCTGTGGAGGGAAAGAATCATAGTCTTCCTCTCTATATTAAAGCTCAGGTGAATGGTAAGCACACAACTTATGTGATGGTAAATGACGGTTCCTTAATTAATGTGTGCCCTTTAGTGGTAATTTTAACTTTTGGGTTGAATAAGAGCATGCTAAGTAAGTCAACCATGACTATCTCTACCTATGATAATTCTAAGAGGCAAGTTGCTGGGACATTTAAGGCTTTAGTAAAGATAAGTCCTATTGAGACTTAAACTAAGTTTGTGGTGTTTCCTATCCTAGTTAATTTCTTTATGCTGCTAAGAAGACTATAGTTTCACAAGTTAAAGGGACTACCTTTCACATTGCATCAAATGATTAAGATCCCCTATAATGGTCAGGTAGTCACCATTAAAGTTGCAAAGGAGAACCAAGTAGGCTTAAGATAGCCAAATAGCCATTCAATGGGATTTATGTATCGATTATCAGTGATGAAGAGAGTGAGAGTAACTTCCCTGACTGCCCTCAAGTGGTTAAGATGATGAAAAAGATGAATTTATTGCCTGGTGCTAGTTTGGGTAAGACCTCCCAAGGCCTCAGACTGCTTTAGTTGCAAAAGGTCAGAAGGATAAGAAGGGGCTAGGATTTACAGGTTCCAATAAGAAAGGTAAGGAGAAATAAGTGATGAAAGGGATTCCTCATATTTCCTGGAGTTTTATGCTGGCTTCAAGCATTTTCTTGTTTTGTGGAGAGAATGAGCCTTAGATGATAAGGGGTGAACTAGTATCAGGATTTGAGCAGTTCAATTATGCCTTCAATTGGGAATAAGTGATTATCAAGCCAGTTAAAGGTTTATGGGATAAAGAGATCTTGCTGCACCATTCTGCTTGGGATAAGAAGTACTAGAGGAAATCGTGATAGAGAAGCTACTCACTATCTAGCTGATGGCAAAAAGAAGATAGAAGTTGAGGACCCGTCCAAGGCTGATACAAAAGCTGCAGAGACATCCGTTGCTAACAAGACTGGAGAAGATACTTTTATAGATATTTTTTATGTTCCTGAACTTTTTGATGAGAACAATATTTGCTCTTTTGATTACATTAATGAGATGAATAATTTTGCTTACTTGTGTAATGTTTCTTGATGGAAAATGACATGGCATATATATGATGATCACGTAGTAGAAAAATAATAAAATCAATCATACATACCACACAATCCATAAACAAGAATCGAAAACATGAAATTTTAGGGTTTTTGAAAAACTTACAACCTTAGATGCCTTTCAAAACTTGATTTTGATGATGAGCAACAACTAAGAAGGATTTATTCGCCTTAGATCTTGATCAACAATGCCAAAAGAGCTGCCTTTACGCCACTCCTCTCTATTTCACACACACAATTGCAAGGAAGGCTTAAAATCAAGAGTGCTAGCTCTATGTTTAAATATTTTGCAATGGTAATGGATTGAAGCAATAAGATTTGATCTTGTTCTTCCTTTAGGTTGCTATTACTGCCCAAGAACACAAGAGAACAAGGAGGAATCCTTTTCCCTTGAGTAGTTTGGCCAAGAGTGTGTGAGAGAGAGTAATTCACGCCTAAGGTTTCTTCTTTTGTTCACAAATATATATCATTTATTTTTGCAAGTGTTCATGCCGAAATTTACTACCTAAAGATAGTGAAATCAGCCTCCATCACTTCGTAAAATCAAGTGACATATATTACTTCAATTTCTTTTAAATTTAAAATTCAAATTAATTTGAAATAAACATAAGAAATTTAATCAAAACAAATCACTTAATTAGGGATATAGTTGCTGAAATTCCCATTGAATTTATCTTTGGATTTTCGGTCACCTTATCTCTATTTAATTAATTTATTTTGATTTAAATGCCATTAGGATTTAATGCTCAATTAACTTAATTAATCTAAGATAATTAATTAATTGAAATTAATCCTATTGGGCCAAATCTCTCTCTCTCATGGACCAAGGTCTACTTAGCAATTTTAATACCCATTACATACATTAATTTGACTTTAATTAAAAGCCCAAATTAATGCCCAAAACTTTATTTAAATATTTTAAGCCCAATACTTTATGTGCGATCCTATAAGTCCATTTAATATTGGCAATGAATTAATAAATTAATCCAAAGGCTATATATACTCTCTAGCAAGATATTATAGCATTCCAAATTAAATGAAAATACAAATGGCATTTAGTGACCTAATGCAATTTTGCATAGTCCCTTACCCTTAAATATCAGAATTAATATAAGGTATGGAACCAGTCATCCTTATATATACTAATTCCTTTCTTGATATTTCAGTGACACTGAACATGGATTAGTGCATGTCCAAGCATACCCATACTTGTCACCCTATTATGAGCACGTTAGGTGTATGTTAAAGTACACAGTAATTCATAAAGAGTTTCATAGAGATTTTAGGTCTAAGAACTCCGATGCAAAACTTGCACATGAGAAACACTTATGACTTGTACCATGTAGTGTTCTCATGAACGGATCAAATCCATAGACCATGTTCTAAACATGTATCTATGATCTCTGATTGACACTCTTGTCCTTATGATCTGAAAGACAGAACTCAATTTATCAGAGAGAGCATACTAGCTTTAATTCATTTATTATTCCCATAACAATGACTGACTAGGGATATTTAGAATGAAGTCTCTATTATTTCAAGGTCTTACAACCATGTGCCTCACACATGATAACTTAAATTGAAACAACATTCTTGGATAGTTCTATCAATTGATATGCACAGGAATACAATAGATAAAACAAATGCCTCATTTATTAACTAAAGTGTTTTATAACAATGTATTGGGGCTAGGGTTTACACTAACAGTTTCTTTTAATTTCAATGTGCATGATCATGATTATAAACCATTCATATTTGATATTAAATACACAAACATATATTCATTTAATATTAGAATAAAAGATAATCCAAAAAAAATTTTTATTGGCATCAGATATAACTCCTAAAGAGAGAAAAATTTAAGATATTATTGAAAAATATGATAGTCTTTGCTTGGACCTATGAAGACATGCTAGGAATAGGTCTAGAAGTTGCTGAACATGCCATCCCAATATATCCAGGATATAAATCAATTAAGCAGAAACTTAGGAGGCTTAGGCCAGAGTGGGCTAAGAAGGTTAAAGATGAGGTCAGGAAGTAGATAGAGGCTAAGTTCTTTGTGAAAGTCAAATTGTAGCAAAGAAGGATGGAAGAGTCAGGGTTTGTGTAGATTATAGTGATCTGAATAAGGCTTGTCTAAGGATGATTTTCCCTCGCCTCATATAGATGTTCTGGTCAACAGCATAATTGCTTATACCATGTACAGTTTTGTAGATGGATACACCGGGTATAATTAGATTCTGAATAAGATAGTGGATCGAATTAAGATGACTTTCATAACTGAATGGGGTACATATGCCTATCGAGTTATGCCTTTTGGACAAAAAAATGAGAGTGCCACTTACCAGAGGATGGCAACTAAGATATTGGATGACTTGATTTATAAAGAAATGGAGGTGTATGTAGATGACATGATGATCAAGTCAGTACATAGAAGTTGAAAAGATTTATCTAGCAATCATATAGGCATTAAAGAAACTGAGACATTACTTCCATTCCTATAGGGTACAAGTTGCGGCTAAGTAGAATCTATTTAGATATTTGCAAGAAGCTCTTTCATTGTTAGGGAAGACAGAAAGATGGTTGATTCTCCTATAAGAGTTTGATATAGAATACATCACTAAGAAAACCATCAGAGGAAGAGCAGTAGCAGAGTTCTTAGCTAACCAACTGTTAGAGGGTAAATAGATGACCTATGAATTTTTTGATGAAAATATTACACCCATAATAGTACAGGGTTTGCAGATGTACTTTGATAGAGACATGTATAAAAAAGGAGCAGGGATAGGAGTAGTCCTAGTTACCTTGGAAGGAGAAAATTTACCATTAGGCAAAAAGCTAAGATACAAAGCGACGAACAATGAAACAGAGTATGAAGTTTACATTTTTAGGTTATAAGCCTTACTAGCTGTAGGGGCAAAATCTACAAAAGTGTTTGGAGATTCATCTCCAGTGGTTTACAAAGTAAAGGGTGAATGGTCAGTGAAGGAAGAACGACTATTGGCTTATCTCAGATGTCTGAAGGTTATGAGTGGTCAATTCAAGATTTATACTTTTGGATATATGCCCATAGAGGGAAATCAGTTAGCAAATGCCTTAGCTACCTTGGTATCGATATGGGATAATCTACAGGGAATAATTATAAAGCCTGTGTTGGTCTTGAGTTCTAATAAGCCATGTTTTGAAAAGAAGCATATTATAAATATCAAGGGGGATGATGAAAAACCTTAGTGCTATGACATTTAGAATTATTTGGAAAAGGCAGTGTTTCTTGAAGAAGCAACTGAGAAGGATTAGAGATTGATTTGGAAGCATTCTACCCATTTCATCACCATAGGAGTACTCTACAAAAGATAGCCTGAAGGGATTTAATTGAGATGTTTGGATGAAAAAAAGCCAGAAAGTTTATGGAAGAGGTGTATATGGGAGTCTGTGGATTCCACATAAATGGTTTAGCCTTAGCTAGGAAGATTATATGCTAAGGATTTTTTAGCTCACAATAGACATTGATTGTTCTAAGTATGTGAAAGAGTATTAGTTATGCCAATACTACACAAACCTAAGGCATTTACTAGTGTTGGAATTATGTAATCTCACATCGCAATGGCTTTTCACTACATGGAGCATAGATATTTTGAGAATGATCCATCCATGCACTTTAAATGGACACAGATTCATCATAGTAGCCATCAATTATCTCACCAAATGGGTGGAAGTGGAATCTTTAAAGAAATTGGATGCACGGGACATGGCTAAATTCATTGAGAATAATTTGATATGTAAATTTATCTTGCCTTACCATATGGTGTCAGATAATGGGTTGCAATTTTCAGGTGAAACCATATAGATGCTCATCAAGTATAGGGTTTAACATCATAAGCCTTCTCCTTAAAGATCTCAGGAAAATGGAGTAGTCGAAGTAGCCAATAAGAATGTGAAAAGGATTTTAGCTAATATGGTTCAAACTTATAAAGATTGGGCTGATACGCTACTTTTCGCATTGTGGGTTATAGGACTACAGCTAGAATATCGATGGGAGCCACTCCATTTTCTATGGTCTATGGAATAAAAGTAGTACTACCAGTAGAGATTGAGCATCAGTCTTTGAGAGTGGTGTTAGAAGATGAATTACTATAAGCAAAATGGGCTAGATAAAGACTATCGCACCTCAAGCTATTAGATGGGGATAGGATAAAGGCGTATTATCACAATCAAGTTTATCAGAAGAGACTTGCTCATTCATTAAAAAAAAAGTTAGAAAACACCCACTGAAAGAAGGGGATCTGGTGTTCAAAAAGATGAGGCCGGGGATTTTAGACATCTGAGGTAAGTTCATGCCAACATGGGAAGGACCTTTTATGCTTAAAAAGCTATTATCCAAATTTATTGCCATTCTTTCAGATAATGATGGCAATAAGTTCAGAGAACCAGTGAATGTCGATAGATTGAAAAGATTTTATGGCTAAAGACTAAAAGAGAAAAAGAAGAGAATAAATGCCCTACAGGCTAAAAATTGGAAAAATGGTGGCTTTGCTAAAATTGGGTGCCTTGCCAGGTTGAAAATTGAAAAAAGGCACCCTAGGCAAAAATTAAAGGCTAAGAGAAAATAATCAATCAAGAAAACCTAAGAGGGCTGATTGATAACATGAGTTATGATGCCTGTAAAGTTTCATTTTGAGATTGAATAATATGTGTTATTAGGATAATATCAAATATTGATCATGTCTATTGAAATGAAAAAGGAATGTCATGCATATGATCACATAATCGTCCATTTAGCAAAAGTACCATATGTTTTTACATGTTTAAAATTGAAAAGTCCAACAAAAATAAAAGACATACTTTATAATGGTATCTAATCTAATTTGTCTATATCACCTGTCTCTCTCATTTAGTTGCCTAATAGGCTAGAGACTATTGTCAATATCTGGACTGGTAACCCATTGCTTGTAAGATTTAGAAGTGGTAAAATCATAAGCACTAATGTCAGGGATGGTAATCCTTACTGAAATTTGGATCCACACCCTCTGGTTGTACTCTGGCATGAAGGGATAGCTAAGGGTACCACCTCAAAAATCCAATAGACAACTGACAATATCTTATCAATTCCTAAATTATCGAGCACAGTGGGCAGCAACATAAAAAGTGGCACGATATAGTCCATATAAAGTGACATATCCAGAATCTCCATCCCTAACCACAAAGGTGTTAAACGACCAAACACATTTGAACATGATGTCAACATCCATCGAACGGCCTAGCCAATTAGCTGTATCTTGGACTGATTGAAACTGATGATGAAAATTTTGAAGGATGATGTAACTCATAGGATAGACACCCATGGCTCTAACTCGAGAAGGAGGCTCCGACAATAGCTACAGCTTCTCATGAAGCCATACCTGAAAAAAGCCACTAGGGTAAGTTGGGTTCATCTCAGGTAAAAATAAGGCAAAAAGATACATGAAAATCCAAAAGGATGCATATTTCAATAAGAAAAGCTAGTATGAAAACCCACAAGGGGCATACTACCTTCAAGATTAATGACACACTTGAAGAAACAAAGGGCTGTTAGTGAGAAAGGAACCATAATTATTATGAACAACATCCAAACCAATAAAGTTCTCTGCCATAAGCACAATAAATGGGTTATGACTCTAGAATATGCCATTTACTGTGCTAAATAGCTCATAATCCCCAGTCATAGGATCCTCAGTATGCACCAACATGAATCAAGTGAAGCAACATAGCAATACTATGCCAGTATAAAAATTGGGCACATCATCAAAATTGATTAGAACATTGATTAGTTGCTCCAGTGGGAATGTCCTCTTAAAAGGAACCAGCACTAGCCATAAAAGAAAAAATGTTGAGAGTGCAGACCACCTCTTTAGGATATCTAAAAATAGGAGATGGCAAATAAGATTGGACATCGAGCTCGAATCTCACACCAACCATTACAACGATTTCCTCCAGCAAAAAACCCAGCTCCTAGTGTGTGAACTGATAACTCCAATTTAGTGTCTAGTTTTTAGTCCCTTTTCAGTCTTGTTTTTAGTGTCTTTTAAGTGTTTTTTCTTTGTTTTCCTTGAATTTAATAATTTCTATCCAAGTTCAGTAAATCTTATCTTTTATATTCTTTAGAAGACTTTTGATGGGTTTTTGTGCTTAATTGTAGATTTTACAAGTATATCACGATCAGCAGGTTCTCAGTACTAATCGTGACCTAGTGCTTTCCATTGAAGTGCACCATTTCAGCATGTCATGATTAGCAGTTATTATTTACTGATCGTGACATAGTTTTTCATTAGTCCAGAACCAAGAAGAGAAGGATGTCATGATCAACAAGATTTTAGTGCTGATCATGAGGTGTCCAGCTTTTAGTCCAGAATGTAAATGAGATGTATGTCATGGTCAACAAGATTTTGGTGAGGACCGTGACCCATCCAGCCCAGAAGAAAAAATTTAACATGTCATTATCAAGAAAAATTTACTATTGATTGTGACCCTATCAGGCCTATCTAAGGTAGATTTTTTTTGTTTGGCAGATATATCAGATTTTTCTAGATCTAGGGTTTTTCCTTCTTTTGGTCTTTCTTTTATTCATTCTATATACTTAGATCTAGATTTATACTTGAAAATAGGATAAATTTACATAAGTATAGATATTTAAATAAACAAATACATAGATTAGATTTATGTTTTTCATCTTGGAGTTCCCATTTCCATTGGAGATTTGGAGAAAAAAGCTGAAGAAGCTTAGGTTTCAGCTGGGTGTCTATGCTCACATGAATTTCTAGATTTTTTCTATCCTTTTTCTCTTCTTATTTTGTGATGGGTAGTTAGTAGCTAGCTAGTTGTTTAGGGCATCTTTGAATCCCTAATATCTAATATGAATATTGAACAATTTTTAAGTCTATATATTTATGAATGGCTTATTTTACTGTTACTTCAATGATATTTCATGGGTTTTTGATGTTTTGAGTAACTTATCTTGGTGGATGATTGATTTTATCATGCTATCTTATTTGCTTAATGTATGTGGATGTTTGAACACCATAAATTTTATATTGCTCTATTTTTTTGCTACATTTACTGTAACCTTGAGATTGCTCCAGAATAGGACTCAATGGGTTATAAATTTTATAGTATTAAAACTAGAGTTAGGAATAAAATGGATGGTTTTGGGGTGTTTGGCTCAAAAATAGGAAAGCAACCCGAACCTAGGATGTCAGACTTGCGCATAGGTTAATCATAGGATTTGCTCCGAAATGGGATGTTTTATGATTAGAACAGTTTGCCTCGGAATGGGATGCTTGGGTTAAGAGGGTTATCCCGATTTCATAATTATATAATTTAAGGTTAATTAATGAGTGAACCTGAGTAACATTTTGAATATCATTGGATATCAACTTGTTACATTTTGATTACTTAAGTTATTTTATAATTGTTGTAAGTTTTAATTAAATTGTTTATTTTTTGCATTTTTAAATTAGTTGATAGCACAACATGTACAAAAATCTAGAAATTCTTTATATGTGCTTTTCATTACTTGCATCTACAATCCCGTAGGTACGATATTCTTGGGTCTTGAATCGAGTATCCTATATTACTTGTCGATTTAGTACACATGATGAGGTCATGTCAAGTTTTTAGCACCGTTACTGGGGATTGGCATGTTTGTGAGTTTTTATTGTTATTTGTATGTGCTTTTCTTTTTCTTATTTTCTTATTTTTATTCTTTTCAGGTACTCATAGTGTATGAACAGATTGAGACATGAGTAATTAGAACCCTATGACCTTGAAATCGAGAGGACTTTACATCAAATAAAGATAGCTAATAGAGAGAACAACATGTATTCGAATCCTCCTATTGGTGAAATTCCTCTCGAGGATGTACAAGTGTCAAGAGTGCAAGAAGAAATTTTTGGTAGCCATAGAGAGGAGATCTCTAGGCAGAGGACAATTAGAGATTATGCTATGCTTAGATGGAATGAATATCATAGAACAATTATGTTGCCTAGAGGTGTGCAATTTAAGCTTAAACTAGCAACTATCATAATAGTGTAAAGAAATAAGTTCTTCGAGTCAGATTTGGAAGATCCTGCTCAGCATTTTTACATATTTTTAAAAGTGAGTGACATTATTTAGATTTCAGGCAGTACAATGTATGCAATTCGGTTGAAATTATTTCCTTTCACATTTATTAGAAAAGTGAGGGAATGGATTTAGATGTTACCGAGCCAATCAGTTTGGTCATATAAATAGTTACAGAGAAATTTCTAATGAGATTTTTTCCTCCAACAAAGATAGCAAGCATTCGTAACTATATAATAAGCTTTCATCAAATGAATGAATAGCCCTTTCATGAAGCTTGAGAAAGGTTCCAAAGGCTATTAAGGATCCATTTGCATTATGAGGTAGCAGTTTATCAATTGATGACTGTTTTCTATGCAGGAGTGAGTCCACATATAAGGTCATTCCTAGAAGTGGCATCTGGTGGTTGATTCATGAACAAGTTTCCAAAAGAAGCATTTCACTTGTTAGATGAGATGGAAGCGAATGATTCACAATGGGTAACCCTAAGAACAATTTCAAAAAGGTAAGGTGTACACAATGTTGATGAAGTTGCAATGCTGAAGGCCAAATTGAAGCTGGTGAGGAAGGAATTAAGTGGATTGAAAGTACAAAATATAGCTTTAATTTCCCAAGAACGTGGATCATATGAGAGTGCACCATGTGTTCAAGATGTTAGAGCAATGGGAGATGTAAATCCAATTGGAGATTATCAAAAAAATTATCCATACAGCAATACATATAATCCGGGTTGGAGAATTCACTCGAATTTTTCTTAGAAAGAGGGAAATCAAAATGCTTCATCATCTTAACCTCAAGTAAGAGCTCCCTTCAACAAAATGTCCATCATAACTATAGTAAATCTTACCTACCTCAAGTGACCACTCATTACCAAACCTTATATCCACCACATCATCATCAAGATCAAGGTTCAAATCAAAACCAACATCAAGCATATCATCTACCTAGATTTCAGTCAAGACTAACCATCCAAGAGAAGAAACCTAATCTAAAAGACATGTTTGCAAGCTTCATGAATAGCTAATAACAATTCGTGAATAGTCAACAACAATTCATGGCTAGTCAAAATACACAGTGAAAATCACAAGAGCAATGGAACCGTAACCAAGATGCTTCCATAAGAAACCTAGAGATATAATTAGGCCAACTTGCTAATTCATTATCCAATAGACAACAGGACACTTTTCCATCCAATGTGGATAGAAATCCTAAGGAAGAGGCTAAGGTGATTACACTGAGGAGTGGCAATAAGGTAACACAAGGAAGAGAGAAAGGTAAGCCATCTTTAGTATGATCATCAAGTATGGAGGAGCCAACATGGAAGGTAAGTGATTCTAACCCTAGGATAGAGGTGAATGTAGATGCTCCTATCATGGACAAGGGTAAGAACATTTTAAACTCTAATATAGATGATCTTAACATAAATATGTTGCCATTTCTTGCTATAGCTAGAAAGAAAAAGAAAAATGAGCAATTGGCTTGATTCTTAGAAAAATTTAAGAAATTGCATATCAATTTGCCTTTTGTTGAAGCTTTAGCTCATATCCCAACTATGCGAAATTTATGAACGAACTTTATTTTAATAAAAAAGAAACTAGAATGGCATGGGACTATGCAACTTACTAAAAATTGTAGAGCCATTATAATGAATAAGATCCTTAAGAAATTAGAAGATCCTGGTAGTTTTATTTTACTCTATGAAATTGGTGAAAACTTTGTTGGCAATGCAATGTGTGACTTAGAAGCTAGCATTAATTTGATGCCATACTCCATGTGAAGAAAATTGAACCTAGGTGATCTCAAGAAGATAGGAATGAGGCTCCAGTTGGCCGATAGGTCGATAAGGAAACCAAGGAGGATGATAGAGGATTTATTAGTGAAGGTGGGGAAATTCAATTGTTCGATAGATTTTGTAGTGATGGAGATGGGATGGAGGGGGACAAAAAAGTGCCACTAAATGTAGGAAGGCCATTTTTGAACACAATAAAAGCCTTAATTGATGTGCATGGCCAAAAGGTTACCTTATGATTGAACAATAAAGAGTTGGTAGTGGAAATGAACGAGGCTGTAAAGTACCCATCAAATGATTTAGAGGAGTCCATTTATTTTATGGATACAATGCAAGAATGTGTAGAGGACAAGCAGGAGGAAATTTTATTAAAGGAATACCTAGCTTAGCAACAGTGGCCTACTAATCATCTCTTGTTATCGTCCCAAGGATTATTACATTCTCGCCTATAAGGAGATAAAAAGCCTTAAACACTCGGGCTCGAGATATGCTAAAAGTATGATCCAAAACTATAAATGAGGCCACCCTGGGCTTCCTGTTGGGGTGCTGATTGCCTAGATAATGAAAAGTGGCTAAGAACTAATGAACCACCTCATAATAAGTTACAAAAGTAGGAGCATAAAAATCTAACCACCTCACTCGCGCGAGGTAATACTGTGTATCTCCCCAAATACCCATGGTGTCTAAGAAGTCCTTGCTTATAAAGCGACAGCTCTGATACTGTATGTTGTACATGGCTCTGTATTGAATAGCTTGAGTCTTTAGCATCTAGTGAGGTGCTTGAATGTTCAAAAGTGTTTGTAGCTATGGGGGGTTCTCTACGACAAGGCATTTGCACATTATTTTGAATAAATTAGCATACTTAATATAGTGTTAAATAAACATGCAATTAAGATTATGCATCCAAAGTTAAATATACTTAAAATATTAAGATACCTAGAAAAGTGATCTATTCTAAAGCACTAGAGTTAAGAGTTTTATAATAATTATTTTTATGTCATGGATAACAATGGCAAATGATTTCAAATTATAGAGGGATAAATTCAACTTATTAGCATTAAAATTCGATTAGTCGCCTAAATTCAAATTTCAATTAATTTATTATTAACTTATAGTACAATATGGAGCAAATTGCAAAAATGAATATATTTTTTTAATAATCAACTTGAATTACAAGACAAATATCATTACATCTATAAAAAAAATTAGATATATTATTCACTTAAATATGTACAATAAAAATTATCCAAACATATAATCACATGTTTATATTGCACTTGTATATAAAAAAAATTAATCCTAATGACAATTAGACAACATAACGGCTAATACGGGAGGTCCTCTTACATAAATGTTCTCAATCAACACAAATATATTATATACAGCAAATCAATACTATCACCCTTAATTTTCAGTTCAAATAAGGATATCAATAGCTATAATTGCATATTTATAAATTAATTAAAAGTTAAACTAACATAACCAACTAATTATGTACAATGCTCAGTTGTTAACCATGTAACCCATCAACTAAAAAAACTCAAATTCAAATTGACTATACAAAATCAAAATAATTGCTTAAAATTGATCTAAATACATAAATTCATGAACAAAAATTATGTAAACTATAAGTTTTGGTTAACAAAAATTATCTTTGCATCATAACTATTATTTTGAGTTAATTTTTGTTTTTTCCTATTTTCAATTTTCTCTACTTCCACTATTTGTCTTTTTCTTCCTCTTTCATTTTTTTTTGTTCGTTTTTATTTTTTTAGTGCTCTATTTTTATACTACTCCTATAGGGTTGCTTTATTTTTTAAAGTTTTTCTTAACTCTTATATGCCTCTTATTCTATAAGCAAGCCAGATGGCAAATGTATCCTACTATAATTGTCAAGGCAATGCCAACAGTAAACAAATAAGCAAAAGCAAAAGAAAATATTTTAGGTAAACAAATGCACAATAAATCTAAGCTTAATGATAAAAACTGATTAATAATATATATTTACAATACTAGGAAATAGCAATAGAGAGAAAAGATTTAAAGAAAATAGAAAGCCTACCTCGTGTATTAATGGTGAAATAGCAAATAAAAGGCCAAATCCAAAAATATCAGCACTTTTAGAAACATGATTCCAATGCGGTCTCAATGGTACCAATGGCTAGCGAATTGGGGCTTAAAAGAGGGAGAAATCAGAGAAAAAATAACCTTTTAAGAGGAAATGTCAAGTTATAGTAAGAGAGAAGAAAAGGCAAGGAAAAAGAAGAAATAAAACTTTAAAAAGGTGACTTTTAATGAGTTATGAACTTGATCCATGAGCCAACAAGTGAGTCATAGACCAAAGGTGTGACTCACAGGTAAAACAATAGTCTAACTTAAAAAGGGATAAATCATGGACAACTGGTCCATGAACACTGGAACGACTCACGAACCCAATCTGTGAGTCAGGGCAAATGGTCAGAAAGGCCTCTGATGGGCCACAAAAATTGAAGAGATAGGATTTATGATTATAAATGCCTAATTATTTTGAATAATCCTAATTAAATTAATTAATTTATATTCAAACCAATTTAATCTTCTTCTTCTTTTTTCTTCTTTCTTTTTGTTTCTTCTTTTTCTATATATATTAATGGCCTTTTTTTTTAACAATTAACCATTCCAAATTAATTAAGTTTATATAAACATAATATTTAACATGTTATTCATTCCAAAATAAGGCTTCAAAACTCTTGCTATAATTACAAATATGCCCGTACAAAATCAAAAACAAGTGAAATGAAAACAAAAGATAATCATGCAAATACATGTCCCATGCAAAAGAGGGATACACCACCCACATGATTTTGAGGATGACTTATGGTATGAGAGAGTTAGTTATGTAAGTGAGTTAAGGTCTAGGGGAGGGAGTCACTCCTCTAGCCTAAAAATACCTCCAACTTTTCATTTAGCCTTTGACCATCTGTATGTATTTTTCCTTTGCTTCAAGTGAGTGCTCTTTTTCACAGCCTTATCTATTTAATTCTTCCTCTATCTTTATTATTTATTTCTAATATTATTATTTTATATATTATGTTTTATTTTTTATTTTCACTTTTCATTTATTTTTATGTTATCATTATTTTACCATATATATTATTATTATTTTTCTATTTTCTATTTATTTTTCATTTTATTTATTTTTTAGTTATTATATTATTATTTTTTAAGGTTATCCACCCAAAAAGATAGAAACATTTGACACCAAAATGCACAGATTACTGGATGCCCCCAGAACCTGGGAAAATTTGACTCTGGTTCCATATTCCAATCTGAAATCTTTACGAAGAATTCATCTTGACCATAATCTTTTATTGGTAGCCACTCAAACTGGGACCTTCGATTCCATATTTTCAGATTCACTCATTAGGAGTTATGCCCCTTGGCTAAATATTTTGCCAAGATTATCGGCATATTTTTCCATCTCGGAACCTTGCCCTATATTCCAAATTGCATATCAGATTATCCGAGAGATGTAAGTCAGACTCTGGGAATTTTACCTTTCGTCATTGTGAGAATAGGGACCTTTCCCTCTTAAGCCTCTATTTGATGCATTGGATAGCTTTTCTGATATACCTACTTTTTAAATTGGCATTATTCTACTGATTTGTCTCTCTCTATATTTAACAATAAACTCTGGGGACCCAACCAGTGACTATCAATTACTCAATGTCATTGATGGCATATGCAACGGCCTGACCTATTTCCCTATTATCTTGGTAGAAACCATTCTTGGTTTAGACACTATCTGTTCTGATCCTACTATAGCTTTCTCAGAAAGCCCCTTATTACTTCGAGTATAGTCATTGTTTTAAAGGCAGTGTGCCTCTTATGGGTTTTCACACTAGCTTTTCTTAGTGAGAGACGCATCCTTTTGGATTTTCATGAGATCCTATGCCTTATTTTTGCCTAGGATGAATCCAACTCAACCCACCAGCTTTTTTTCATTTTTTTCCATTTTTCCATTTTTTATTTTTTCTTTATTTTTTCTCCCTTTTTAGGTGTGGCTGCAAGATAAGTTAAGGCTACTCAAGGAACCTCATCCCAGAGTAATCAATATATACTCTTTGAGGCATTTCCTTCCTAGGAAGAAACTTTATAACTTTGACTCAGCATAAAAAGGCTCTATGTGGTTAAAAACAATAGATGATAATGATATCATCTTTATATGTACATGGTTGATACCCGATTATGTGACCTAGGATGGTAAGCCTAGTTGTGTTCCATTATACGGTCTGCATAGATTAGTTTTCTATATTGTTTCCCGTTGCGCTCATTAATTTGGGGAGCGACAGGACATGATAAGGCACCTGTTATCATTTCAAGGAGGTACTTTATCTATCGCCTTTATTTTTTGCTACCATCGACTGTGGGATCAACTGTATGCCAAAGTTGACATTCAAAACCCAACTGATTGTGAATTTACCATTTTGTTTCATATAAGAGATGGTTATCTAGTCCTGTAATCAACAACAAAACATACTGGCTAAAATAAAGCTCAGGTGAAAGTAGCAGAGGCTGATCTCTAGACTTAAATGTGCAATATATGAAATTATGTGCCACTTTTTATCATAGAACTAGATAATTTTAAATTATGTATAATAAAATTGCTCTTATTTATATTGATGTACAAGCTTACATTACATATGGTAATATTTTTGCATAATTTCACTGAACATGATCACTATTCTAACATTAAGTTCATAATTACAAACTTTATTCAGTCATAGGATCAAACTTTGAAAGCATCTTTCCTCTCTTATCAATAAGCTCTCTTGAGGTTTTCTTGATTGAATATTTTCACTTTGGCTTTAATTTTTGCCCAAGATGTCTTTTTTTTTTAATTTTTACCTTGGCGAGGTGCTTAATTTTAGCAAAGCCGTTGTTTACCGATTTTTGACCTGTAGATCTATTTTCTCTTATTTTTCTTATTTATTTATATAATATTTTTTTGGGTCTAGCTATGGAACCTTTTTAACCTGTCAATGTTGATTGACCCCTTAAACTCATTCCTATCATTGTCGCTCAGTATTGCAGCACCTTTGGATAGTAGCTTTTTCAACATAAATGGGCCCTTTTATGTCGATCTGAAATTGCCTCTAATGTCAGCTAAGCTTGGTCTTATATGTTTGAACACTAGATCTCATTCCTTTAAAGGATGCTTCTTGACCTTTTTCCCAAAATACTTTGCTAGCCTCTTCTAATAAACCTAATTATGGTAATAAGCCTACATTCTCTCTCTATCTAGTAGATTAAGTTATACTAATCTCTATCTAGCCTATTTCATTTTTGGTAGTTTGGCTTCGTAATGATTGGTGTTCAATCTCTACTAGTAAGATAACTTCTATCCCATACACCAAAGAGAATAGAGTGGCTTAAGTTAAAGTTTTAGTTGTGGTTCTATACCCCCATAATAGGAAAGGTAACTTATCAGGCCAATTCTTGTCAGTTCTAACAATTTTAGCTAGACTCTATATTTCTTAAGCATACGCTCAGTCTGCCCTAAAAAATGGGACCTATTATTAGACACAATTGATGAAATATGACATGGTATGATGGTGATGATAACACAGTGGAAAAAACAAAAAATTTTATCATACATACCATACAATTCCAAAGCAAGAAACAAAATATGCAATTTTAGGGTTGTAAAACTTACAACTTTAGATGCACTTCTATATTTGGTTTTGGTGATGACCAGCAATCAAGAGTGATTTATCAACCTTTGATCTTCTTTGCCAATGCCAAAAGAACAGCCTTTATGCCACACTTCTCTATGTTCACACACACAATTGCAAAGACGGCTTAAAATCGAGATTGCTAGCTCTCTGTTTAAGTATCATGTAATGGCAATTGATTGAAGCTACAAAATTTGATTTTGCACTTCTCTAAGGTTGCTATTACTACCCAAGATCACAAGAGAATGAGGAACAATTCTTTCTCCTTGTGAAAAATTGGCCAAAATAAAATTGTGAGAGAGAGTTACTATTCACGCCACACAAAAATTAGGTTTTTTTTTTGCTTTTTTTCTCTCATCCAATATATATTATCTTATTTATTAAGTGATAAATCTCAAATATACTGCCTTAGGATAATTAATATTTGCCTTTATCACTTAATTAAAATAAGTAATATTTATTGATAAAAACTCTTTTAATTTATCCAAGATAAAAACAAAAGACATATTAATCAAATTAACCACTTAATTAAATAGTAATATACAAGACATATTAATCAAATAAACTACTTAATTAATATAAAGGATATGCCGAAATTCCTTTATTTCTCTCTAGGAATTTCGACCAATAGTATTCCTATTTAAGTGATTTATTTGATCATAATTCTTTTACGCTTTAAAACTCAATTAATTAAATTAATACAAGACATTTAATTAATTGAAATTAAACCTTGTGGGCTGAATTTCTCTCTCTCATAGGCCAAGGCCCAATAGCAATCTAATAATCCATTACACACATTAATTTGACTTTAATTAGAAGTCCAAATTCATGCCCAATACTTAATTTAAATATTTTAAGTGCAATGCTTTATGTGCGATCCTATAGGTCCGTTTAGTGTTGGCAATGAATTAATAAATTAATTCAAAGACTATAAATATTCTCTAGCAAGATATTATAGCATTCCAAATTAAATGAAAATGCATATGGCATTTTGTGACCTAATACAATTTTGCATAGTCCCTTACCCAAAAATAACAGAATTAATATAAGGCATGGAAGTAGTCATCCTTATATATATTAATTCCTTTTTTGATATTCCAGTGACACTGAACTCTCAGATAAATAATGATTACTCATTATTTCATCTCGGTATGGCCATACACTTCTCAGTTCACTAATCAAGTGGCCGATGATATTTTCTCTCTTATAGAGAGGGGTAATCCCTTCACTTCTCTCATGCTCTCTAACATGAATCAATGTATACCCAAGCATACCCGTACTTGTCACTCTGTTACGAGCACGTTAGGTGTATGTCAAAGTATACAGTAATACATAAAGAGTTTCATAGAGATTTTAGGTCTAAGAACTCCGATACAAAACTTGCATATGAGAAACACTTATGACTTGTACCATGTAGTGTTCTCATGAGTGGATCGAATCCAGATACCATGTTCTAAACATGTATCTATGATCTCTAATTGACACTCTTGTCCTTATGATCCGTAAGATAGAACTCAACTTATCAGAGAGAGCATACTAGTCTTAATTCATTTGTTATTCCCATAACAATGACTGACTAGGGATATTTAGAATGAAGTCTCATTTGTTTCAAGGTCTTACAACCATGTGCCTCACACATGATAACTTAAACTGAAACAACATTCTTGGATAGTTTTATCAATTGATATGCACAGGAATACAATAGATAAAACAAGTGCCTCATTAATTAAAGTGTTTTATTACAATGTATTGGGGCTAGGGCTTACACTAACAATCTCCCACTAGCACTAGTCCCAATTGGGCATAGTCCTAAGATCGAATGCTCTCAAATGAGCTTCGTGCAGATTTGGATGCAACTGTTTCGTCAAAGGATCTGCTACATTGTATTCACTTGCTATCTTGCTAACCTTAACGTCCCCACGATCAATGATCTCTCTGATTAGGTGGTACCTTCTGAGTATGTGTTTGGATTTCTGGTGTGATCGGGGCTTCTTAGCCTGTGCGATGGCCTCGTTGTTGTCACATAAAATTTCTAATGGATCTAGGATGCTTGGGACAACTCCTAATCCAGAAATGAAATTTTTAATCCAAATAGCCTCTTTTGCAGCCTCACTCGTTGCAATATACTCAGATTCTGTAGTTGAGTCGGCAGTGGTCTCTTGCTTCGAGCTTCTCCAGCTGACAGCACCACCGTTCAAAACAAAAACAAACCTAGATTGCGATCTAGAATCCTGAGTGCTGGTCTGAAAAGCAGCATCGGCATAACCTTGTATGACGAGCTCTTCTTGACCACCATACACTAATAAGTGATCCTTAGTCCTTTGCAGGTACTTTAGAATCCCTTTTACAGCAGACTAGTGCTTCTCACTAGGGTCTTGCTAAAACCTACTGGTTATACTCAGTGAATGAGCAACATCCAACCTAGTACATAGCATAGCGTACATGATAGATCCAATAGCAGATGCATATGGGATTCTACTCATGTTGTCCCTTTCCTCTTTGGTTTTAGGGCACTGTTCTTTAGTCAAAGGAACTCCCAAAGCCAAAGGTATGTACCCTTTCTTTGAGTCTCCTATACTAAAATGCTTTAGTACTTTATCTATGTACTTTTCTTTACTTAGTCCCAAAAGACGATTCGATCTATCTCTATAGATTCGAATACCAAGTATTGTCTCGGCTTCACCTAAGTCTTTCATTGAGAAACATTTTCCCAACCATTGCTTAACCTTTTGCAATGTTGGAATGTCATTCCCAATGAGAAGGATGTCGTCCACATATAGGACCAGAAATACTACTATGCTCCCACTAACCTTCTTGCACACATAAGGCTCATCTTCGTTCTTGATGAAGTCAAATTCTTTGACTGCCTCATCAAAATGAAGGTTCCAACTTTGGGATGCTTGCTTTAATCCATAAATGGATTTTTGAAGCTTGCAAACCTTCTTAGGATGCTTGGGATTGACAAAACCCTCAGGTTGTGTCATATACACATCCTCAAGTAAATTTTCGTTGAAGAAAGCAGTTTTGACATCCATTTGCCATATCTCATAATCATGATATGCAGCTATGGCAAGCAAGATCCTAATGGACTTGAGCATGACTACAGGCGAAAAGCTCTTGTCATAGTCTACACCATGAGTTTGTCAAAAACCTTTTGCTACTAGTCTACCTTTGTAGGTCTTATCAGCTTTGAGTTTGAATAGCCACTTGCATTCAATTACCTTCGCACCTTCCGATGGATCAACCAAGTTCCAAACCTAGTTATCGTACATTGATTGCATCTCGGATTTCATGGCTTCAAGCCAATTTTTTGAGTCTGGGCTTTCAATAGCTTCTCGGTAGGTAGTAGGATCCTCACGATCTACTAACTCAATAGTGTCACTGTTAGTGATTAAAAATCCATATCTCTCAATCTCCTAACGTACCCTACCGGACCTTCTAGGTACTTGTGTAATGGGTTCTTGTTCCACAACTGGTTGTGAACTTGATCCCACTTCCAACTCATCCTCTATAGGAGCTTGTGGCACTTGAATTTCTCCAAGTTTTACTTTACTCCCATTGTCTTTCTTGAGAAGGAACTCCTTTTCCAAGAAAACAGCCTTGCGAGCAACAAATACTTTGTTCTCGGCTTGTGAGTAAAAGTAGTATCCCTTTGTTTCTTTGGGATAACCCATAAACAAGCAGACAGTGGATTTGGACTCTAGTTTGTCAGATGTTAATTTCTTAACATGTGCTTCATAGCCCCAAATCCTGAGAAATGACATATTGGGTTCTTTCCCAATCTATACCTTGTATGGTGTCTTCTCAACTGCTTTAGTTAGAGTACGGTTTAATAGAAACGCAGTAGTTTCTAATGCATAACCCCCAAAAAGAGATAGGAAGATTAGCTTGACTCATCATAGATCGAACCATGTCCAACAGAGTTCGATTTCTCCTTTCGGACACACCATTCCATTGCGGTGTTCCAGGAGGAGTGAGCTGTGAAATAATACCACACTCTTTTAGATGATTGTCAAACTCTTGGCTTAAGTATTCGCCACCTCGATCTGATCGAATGGCTTTTATACTTTTGCCAAGTTGGTTTTCTACTTCGTTCTTAAATTCTTTGAATTTCTCAAAAGTTTCAGACTTGTACTTCATTAGATAGACATAGCCATATCTACTGAAGTCATCTGTGAACGTCATGAAGTAGCTAAAACCACCTCTAGCTTGTGTGCTTAATGGACCAAATACATCGGTATGTATTAGTTCCAATAAGTTATTAGTCCTCTCACCTTTCTTGTTAAAAGGACTTTTTGTCATTTTCCCATGCAAACATGGCTCGCATGTATCATAAGACTCTAAGTCGAATGACCCAAGCACTCCAGTTTTGTGGAGTCTTGAAATGCATTTTTCGTTTGCATGTCCTAAACGACAATGCCAGAAGTAAGTAGTGTTCAATTCATTTGATTTAACCCTATTCGTATTAATGTTGTATACAGACTCTTTGTTTTGCAAATCAAGGATATAAAGGCCATTTTGCACTATGGCATTGCCATAAGAAATGCCTTGGCGACGAATATGAGCATTGCCATTTTTAATAACAAAATCAAATTCATCATTATCCAAACATGAAACTGAAATAATGTTTCTGCTCATAGCAGGTACATAATAACAATTATTCAAAACAATACAAAGTCCGGAAGGTAAAGTGAGGTGATAGTCGCCTATCTCCATGGCAGCAACTCGTGCTCCATTCCCCACACAGAGGTCCACTTCATTCTTTCCAAGTAACCGTCTATTTCTTAGCCCCTGCACATTTGAACAAATGTAAGAACCAAAACCGGTATCCAATACCCAAGTGGTAGAAATAGAAAGGTTAATTTCAACAACAAAAATACCAGAACTGGACGCCTTGGCTCCATTCTTCTTTTGTTCTTCCTTGAAGAGAGCGCAATTCTTCCTCCAATGCCCTATCTTGTTGCAATGGAAGCAAGTGCTCTCACTCTTTCTGAGCTTCTGTGCCTTGGGCTTGGATTGGGCCTGATGTGCACTCCCACTTGACTTGAACCGAGCCAGGTCATTCTTGGGTTTTGCCTTTCCCTGTCCCTTTCCCTTAGCGGGTCCCTTTTTAATGCCCCCTAGAACCATCAATATAGGATTGGTCTTTCGAATGTTCTCTTCATCATTCTTAAGCATCCCATGAAGCTCAGTGACTGACTTGTTCATTGCATGCATGTTATAATTCATCACAAATGGATCATAATCATCAGTCAATGATCCTAAGATCAAGTCAGTGGCCAATTCCTTTGGCACTTGTACCTCAAGCTTCTCAAGAGTATCAAGATACCCTTTCATCTTGAGTACATGGGTACTAACAGGAGTACCCGCAACCATCTTACAAGAAATCAAGGCCTTTGTTGTCA
This sequence comes from Excoecaria agallocha, assembly GCA_037975025.1. NCBI lineage: Eukaryota > Viridiplantae > Streptophyta > Magnoliopsida > Malpighiales > Euphorbiaceae > Excoecaria > Excoecaria agallocha. Next base: position 104,272,830 of record CM075807.1, read on the forward strand.
CGAACCTCTTGTGACGAGCTTGCTCTTGGAACATCTCCTTAAGGTGCACCATGATCGCATAAGCCTCTTGGTCCATAAATTGCTTTTGCAAGTCAGGCACCATAGTGGCTAGCATTAGATAGGTCACATCATTGGAGTCACTCTTCTTGGTCTCAAAAGTTTCCTTTTGAACCGCAGAGGCATTCCTAACAGGTTCTTCAGGCAAGGGTGTATCCAAAACATACGACTTTTTCTCTTGCTTAAGAACTATTCTTAAGTTTTGAGACCAGTCTATGAAATTGGTGCCATTCAATTTGTCCTTTTCAAGGACCGATCACAATGAGAAATTGTTGTTTGAAGATGCCATTTTCAATCTACAATAAAATTTAGCAAGATTAAATGAGGTCTTATTTATGATCCCACAAACCGAATTAATATCCCTTTAAATAATTCGCGCTAGTGATTTAATGTGGGCCAAGATCCACTTTTCACAACAACTTATTAGTCAAGCTGAGCTTGTACACTTAACAAGTTAAGTTACTTAGGTAGGAAAAACTCCAATCATGTCTCGTACATGACTCTTGGATCAAATGGGCTAACATCTTAAGATGTCATAGCACAAACCCATTTATTAGTTGCCTAGGTTCGGGCATCCCTTTCCATGTTAAGTCCAACCTACATTCACAACCCATGCCTTACAAAGATAATCGGGCACATCTAGGACTCCTAGTCTACGTGACCGATGATCGATGCCTTGACATGTTTCGAATTAAGAAGGCAACTTTGTGACTTACTATTTTAGGGATTCATTTTATTACGGCTTACATGGCATATGCTTTGTCATCCATACATAGCATGCATATATATATATAATTTGTATCAAGTAAAGCGTGACAAACATGGGCCCAAAAACCTACAACTAAGATTCTATACTATTACATAAGAATCTTCGAGTTTGGCTTCTCCACTCCGGTGGGCTTCGTCTTGATTTACAAAGTCTTCAAGTATATTCTATTCTAAGAAATAAATGAAACTTTTACAATAAAATATAATGGCTCGCAGGCCATATTTAATTACAAAACCTAGGGCCCATGAATGCACCATGCATATCCATTCATCACACCAAACAAGCAAATAAATATACATAACATTCATGGATCAAACAAAGTCCAATTTTAATTAATTTAGCCAAGCCCATTAATGGAAATTGTGTACTTGAACCTTTAAGAGATGACCCCATGATGGGCCTGGGCCGAAGCCCAATGGACTAAATCCTCTTATTGAATAAGTTCTCTTAAAAGCCCAAAATACTAACTAGTTAGATTTGTGCCATAAATCAACTCTAGTATAATTTCCAATTTTGCCATTTTTAATTTTATGTCATACAGCCCATAAACATTAAAAATACATATAATATATAACAATATGGATTAAAACATATAATCATGAAGAACATATATATAAGTCACGGTATACATGCAAAAACAAACAAACAACAAAACTAGTTGTTTAATGCTTATATAATGCCATAAAATGCACAAACATTTAAATCAATTTTATGAGTCATTTAATCATTTAAATAAGGTCATAGACATTGAGTTAATGTTCTGTACCATTTTGATCTAAATGTGTTTATACCATTTTAATCAAACCAAAACAAAAATTGTTGATTAAACATGTAACAAACACAAACTAGTCATAGTTTTAAGCGATTTTAAAATTAATTAATTAAATTGTCATGGACCAGAATTAAAACCAAATTTAAAATATGTCCAGACCTGATATTTAATCTTTAAAAATCACTTACAAATATGCCAAAATCATTTTACATTTAATTTTGAAAACTAGTTGTTAAACTAGCAATTTTCATGCCAATTAGCACCTAGTTTCGTTATTAACATGTACCATCAGGTATAAATAATTAAATCCGACCATTACCAGCCCTAATAACATCTTAGGACAGTATATTAACATGTCATATTAATTATAATACCTATCTAATCAATTAAAATCATTTTTACACCAAAACAATGCAAAAAACTCAAAACAGAAAATTTCAGCATTGCATGTTTTCAAAATAACGATTTTTAATTAATTTTTTCATGCATCTAAAGCACTAAAATAAGCATGTTTAGGCTCTGATACCACTGATGGAATATGACATGGTATGATGGTGATGATAACACAGCGGAAAAAAAAAATATCATACATACCATACAATTCCAAAGCAAGAAACGAAACATGCAATTTTAGGGTTGTAAAACTTACAACTTTAGATGCACTTCTATATTTGGTTTTGGTGATGACCAGAAATCAAGAGTGATTTATCAACCTTTGATCTTCTTTGCCAATGCCAAAAGAATAGACTTTACGCTACTCTTCTCTATGTTCACACACATAATTGCAAAGACGGCTTAAAATCGAGATTGCTAGCTCTCTCTTTAAGTATCGTGTAATGGCAATTGATTGAAGCTACAAAATTTGATTTTGCACTTCTCTAAGGTTGCTATTACTACCCAAGATCACAAGAGAATAAGGAACAATCCTTTCTCCTTGTGAAAAATTGGCCAAAATAAAATTGTGAGAGAGAGTTACTATTCACGCCACACAAAAATTAGGTTTTTTTTTTGCTTTTTTTCTCTCATCCAATATATATTATCTTATTAATTAAGTGATAAATCTCAAATATACTACCTTAGGATAATTAATATTTGCCTTTATCACTTAATTAAAATAAGTAATATTTATTGATAAAAACTCTTTTAATTTATCCAAGATAAAAACAAAAGACATATTAATCAAATTAACCACTTAATTAAATAGGAATATACAAGACATATTAATCAAATAAACTACTTAATTAATATAAAGGATATGCCGAAATTCCTTTATTTCTCTCTAGAAATTTCGACCAATAGTATTCCTATTTAAGTGATTTATTTGATCATAATTCTTTTAGGCTTTAAAACTCAATTAATTAAATTAATACAAGACATTTAATTAATTGAAATTAAACCTTGTGGGCTGAATTTCTCTCCCTCATAGGCCAAGGTCCAATTGCAATCTAATAATCCATTACACACATTAATTTGACCTTAATTAAAAGTCTAAATTAATGCCCAATACTTAATTTAATTATTTTAAGCCCAATGCTTTATGTGCGATCCTATAGGTCCATTTAATGTTGGCAATGAATTAATAAATTAATTCAAAGACTATAAATATTCTCTAGCAAGATATTATAGCATTCTAAATTAAATGAAAATGCATATGGCATTTTGTGACCTAATGCAATTTTGCACAGTCCTTTACCCAAAAATATCAGAATTAATATAAGGCATGGAACTAGTCATCCTTATATATATTAATTCCTTTCTTGATATTTCAGTGACACTGAACTCTCAGATAAATAATGATTACTCATTATTTCATCTCGGTATGGCCATACACTTCTCAGTTCACTGATCAAGTGGCTGATGATATTTTCTCTCTTATAGAGAGGGGTAATCCCTTCACTTCTCTCATGCTCTCTAACATGAATCAATGTATACCCAAGCATACCCGTACTTGTCACTCTGTTACGAGCACGTTAGGTGTATGTCAAAGTATACAGTAATACATAAAGAGTTTCATAGAGATTTTAGGTCTAAGAACTCCGATACAAAACTTGCATATAAGAAACACTTATGACTTGTACCATGTAGTGTTCTCATGAGTGGATCGAATCCAGATACCATGTTCTAAATATGTATCTATGATCTCTAATTGACACTCTTGTCTTTATGATCCGTAAGATAGAACTCAACTTATCAGAGAGAGCATACTAGTCTTAATTCATTTGTTATTCCCATAACAATGACTGACTAGGGATATTTAGAATGAAGTCTCATTTATTTCAAGGTCTTACAACCATGTGCCTCACACATGATAACTTAAACTGAAACAACATTCTTGGATAGTTCTATCAATTGATATGCACAGGAATACAATAGATAAAACAAGTGCCTCATTAATTAAAGTGTTTTATTACAATATATTAGGGCTAGGGCTTACACTAACAACAATGTGGTGTGAAAGTTCGTATCTACATATCAAACTTTTTCTATGAACTTTGCCATTTTCTTTGCACCTAAGTTTTGGTATGATCGTTCCTCTATCCATTTTAAAAAGTAATCGATAGCCATAATAATAAACCTATATCCATTTGATGTTGGTGGGTTAATCATCCTATGATTTCTATATACCAGGTAGCAAAAAGCCATGAAAAGGTGAGATTACACAATTCTAACATAAATACATTCCTCAAATCGACTTATGATTGGCATAGTTGGCATTCTTTCACATACTTGGATCCATAGCAAGCTAACATGGACCTTTTCCATAATCTTTTTGGTTTCTTTCTCATCCACACACCTTAGTTGTATTCCATCCGGTTGCCTCTTGTAGAGAACTCTATCAACAATAATAAATTATGCGGATAACTTATGCAATATTATCTAATCCTTTTCTATGGATTTTTCTAGAAACATCGACCTTTTAAAGTAATTCTAAATATCAAAATACCAAGGCTTTCCATCATCTACTTTGATATCCACCACCTACTATGTTTTATAATGTGGCTTATTGAAACTAAAAATGAGTATAGGCTTTATTTTTACCCCATTTAGATTATCCTACATTGATACAAGCATCACCAAAGTGTCAACCAACTAATTTTCATCCTAAGGTATGTACTAAAGATATAGACTTCAAAGAACATCTACCACCTTTAGGTTTTTATAGCTAGATGTCTTCATCAAAAAACTCATAGGATATATCTTCTCCTTCTAGCAGTAAACTTGCTAGGAATTCTGCTATAACCCTTTCTTTGATAGTCTTTTGGGTTATGTTGCAAAAGGATCAACCACCTTTCCATTTTTCTTAGTAATGATGGTGTTTCTTGTAAATAATTAAAAGGATTTTATTTGGCTACCATTTATACTTTGTATGAGTGAAAATAATGTCTCAGCTTCTTAGGGGCATAAATAACTGATAAATAGATCTTCTTTACCTCTGCATACTTGATCTCGTATGGCAAGAATTTCTTGCTAAGATAGTCCACCTTATATTCCACACTAAAATCATCCTTTTGAGCCATCATAGCCCCACTGAGCCATCCTCTATAACTAGATACAAAATTAGACATCTTTCAACTTTAGATGGTTTCAATACCGGTAGGTGTAAGAGATATTTTTGAATGGTGTCAAAAGCCATCTGACAATCTTTATTCTATATCACTGGCTGATCTTTTCGAAGTAATTTGAAGATAGGCTCATAAATTAAAGTCAATCTGGCAATGAACCTACTGATGTACTACAACTTCCCCAGAAACCCTCATACCTTTTTTTTGCTTTTTGTAGCACAAACATTTTTCTGATGGCTTTTACTTTGTTAAGATCCACTTTTATTACCTTTTGGCTCACTACATGTCCAAGAAGTTTCCCTAAAGTGACTTCGAACACACATTTCTTTAGGTTGAGATAAAGATTGTATTTGTCGATCTTGTGAAAGAATTTTTTTAGGGCCGTAAAATGACCTTCATGAGTAACTGACTTAATCATCATGTCATTCAAATACAACTCCACCTCCTTATGAATCAAATTATCTAAAACCTTTTGTGGCCATCCTTTGATAAGTAGTTCCTACATTCTTTAATCTAAATAGCATAACCCGGTAAGCATACGTGTCCTATTTAGTAAAGAATGTTGTTGTAGACACTGGGTCCTAAAGTGGGTACTAATCAGAGTTAATTGATGAGAAAATAGTTTCTTATAAATAGATAAGGAGCAAAGCTGCTAGGCTTTCTCTCTGGATTTTATAATTTTAAAATGATTTTTGATCTCTCTTATGGGTTTCAAATGTTTAAAAATCCTTATTGGGATCTTTTCCCTATTTATCTCTTTTAAACATGGCAAAATGGGAAAATTAGGTTTTAAAACTTCAAGCAATCTAGAGTGTTTTAACTATATCTTACCCTACAGACCTTATAATGAGCTGAATATAAACATATATCTACAACATTTATGAAGGAACCTAAACCCATTTCAGTCCTTAATATTCTCAAAATTAGGCTTGAACTTAGATGACCTAAATCTATCCCTGCACTTGGACCAGCTCATATTGAGGTGAATCCAATTTTAATAGAAACTAGACTCATTTCTTAGCAACTTTCATCAAGAAAGAATGATCTAATTCTAAATTCATTATTCCTAGTAATTTTTCAAAGTCATAACACCAATTATGCCCTTGAAAATTTCCTAGGAGCAATTGTCATTATTTTTACCATAAATCCCAATCTATAAATACAAATTGAGAGATTTTTGATTCATTAGAAAGATAAGACATATAGAAAAATGTATAAAAGACACCTGGTTGAAAAAATAGCTTTTTAGGGCCCAAAAATGAAAAAAATATTTCAAGTTGGAGGTCAATCTACTGAGAAAAGAGAAAAAAGTCAAAATCAACTCACGGACCAGACCAGTGAGTTGACTCATGGACCGGGTCTATGAGTTGACTCACGGACCAAGTCCATGACTCACTCTAAAGCTATAAAATGCATCCAAATTTGGGGAAAAAGGTTTAGAAAAAATTTCCTTGAAAAATATCTCGTTTAGGATATTTTACTTGGATTTTTGAACCCTTAATTAAGACTAATCTCCATTTTTCTCTCATGATTACTCCTTTTTCTTCCTTGTTATTTTCTTTTCTTTTTCCTTCTTCATCTTTTCCCATGGAAAATACACATTTTTAAATTCAAACAATTCCAAAAAATCATCAAAAATTGGAAAAAATCCATAGAGCACTGAATTCTCGTCCCGTGACAAATCGATACTAAAGTTAATATTCTCAAGCCTTAAAATCCATAAATTTAAATTTAAATAATTAGGTTTAATTAATTATGCAAACAATAATTTTTTAGTTTATTTTCTTGTTAATTTTGTAGATGTACCCGAATATATTGTCAATTTCATATATTTGTTAATTAATTATAAAATGCGTAAATTTATTAACTAATTTTGTGGATTAATTTGTTATTTTAGCTTAATAAATTAATTGTGTCATTATCCAAATTTGTTGTCAATTATTTTTTTTCTTATGTTAATTTGTTAAATTTTTGAGTTGTTAATTATTTGTTTAATTTTATTATTTACTAATTAATTGGTTTTATTGTTACTTTGTTAATTAGTTAAATATATTGGTTTAAATTATTTATTTAGTTTATTAACCTTTTTTTTATAATTTATTTGAATTAGTATTTTATTATGTGTTATTTAAGTTTTTTTGTAGGCTTTTTTTTGGGTCAAAAATTATTTTTTCCCTTAAACGAATTTATCAGGTCCTTTAGCGATGAGCAATTTTTGCCGTCGCTAATTTTTTTCCCTTTTAATTCCATTTGCTGGCTCCCGACCTTTAGCGACTGGAGTTTATGGTGACAGTATAAACTCATGTCGCTAAAAGTTCCAATCACTTCCCCTTCACTCCCACTCACACCTTTGTCATGTCACTTCTTCTTTTGCTTTCCTTTTTTTCTTCTTTGGCCAATTTTCATCTTTATTAATATTAATTAATTTCATTTGTTTTAGCAATTTAATTTTTATTTTAAACTATTATTGTTGTCTTATTAAGTTTATTAATATTTTTAATGTTTATTTTTTCATAATATTATTAATTATCATTAATAATAATAATAATAATAATAATAATAATAATAATATTATTATTATTATTATTATTATTATTAATGTTGCATTAACAAAATTATGGCTATTGTTGGTATTTTATTAATATTCTTTTTATCATTAATTTTAATATTATTAATTAATTTATTATGTTTTTTATATTATTAATTTGTGTTAATTTTATTATTGCAAATGTTGTTATTATTGATATTTTTATTATTTTAATGATAATATTTATAATAATAATTATTATTATTTAATATTATCATTAATATTATTATATTATATTTTTATTGTTATTTTTATCATCATGCACAAATGGTATATTTTGTCATATTTTTTATCTACACAACTCCCTTCCGGATTGGGTCGGAGAATATGGCGAAGCAAGGAAGTTTTAGGATTTATTTTCTTATTTATTTATTATTTGGGCTTGTAATATTTTTCTTATTTATTTAGTTATTTGTAATAGTTAGTAAAAAAATAGTTTTAACATGCTTTAATTAAAAATAACACCTAAAATATTTTCTACATAATTAATTCGATTTTTTTCATAAAATGGACCAATGTCCTATTTTATTCCAAAAATCATACCAAAGAATTTCGTAAATATGCATGAGGGAACCAACTTTTCCAAATCAATTGATAGCCCAATTTATGAATATTTTACTTATACTATTATTCTTTTATATTATTTATCGCAAATAAATGGGTTTTCAAATGATACATTAAGAGCCCACCATATTATTTCTACTCTAAATTAATGAATTAACGCGATTCTTTTTTCCAAAGCCGTTAGGGATCAATTATCCCATTTTCATCCAAAATACACCTAATTTGTCACCTTTTTGTAAATATGCATGCGAGGATCAATGTCCTCATCCAAATGAATTCAATTAACTTCCCCGATTTATATATGATTTTACTTTTACATTTATTCTTTTATTCTTCAATGCTTTCAAATGCCATGCTTTATAGCTTTCAACGTGCTTAAGTGCACTTTTATTTTTCTAGCATAATAACTCATGTAAGAAAATAGATAAAATATATTAGTCATTAAAACTTATTATATGTCATTAACCAAAGGTATAAATAGGAGTGAAGTCTGAACTCTCTTTGGTTTTGGCTTCATAAGGTTAGAACTCATTTTTTAATATTTTATTGGCTGGCAACTTTATGATACCTACCTTGTGGTACCCAACAGATGCCTTCGTAGGTTGATCACCAATAATGAATGGGGATACCTTGAGCCGTTATCTCATGCCTTTTTGAGGCCAAAGGCATCACATATTAGGTTGAATCCTTATCTATTATGAAGTGATTGGCCTTCACGTGTTAAATAAAGCACTACAAGAAAATCTAAAAATAGCAACGAAATTGATTCCATTGCTAAATTAGCAACGAAATTTGTTTTCCATTGCTAATTAGCAACAGAAATTCAATTTCGTTGCTAAATTTGGTTGAATTTTGTTTGGTTAGCAATGGAAAAAAATGGTGGTATTCCGTTGCTAAAAAAGAGGGAAATTTCAGCGCCAAAATATAGCAATGAAAAATAGCAACGAAAAGTTATGACCGTTGCTAAAAATGGCAGCAATAGATGGTGGGAAAATTTTGGAATTAAATGTAGCAACGGAACTTCATTCCATTGCTAAAATAGCAACGAAAATTTTTTTTCGTTGCTAAATGGCAACAGAAACCTGATTTCGTTGCTAAATTAGCAATAGAACTTTGTTTTCGTTGCAAAAGTAGCAACGAAATTAGTTTTCTGTTGGTATTTTGGTCCCAAGAAAATGGAAAAATTTTGTACCAAAATATATCCCCAAAAAATAGCAATGAAAACCTAATTTCGTTGCTAATTTAGTTATGTCAAATTTTGAAAAATAGCAATGAAAAACTATTCAGTTGCAAATTTGCAACAAAATATAATAACCATTACTAAATATGGCGGCATTATATGAAGGAAAAATTTTGGAGGGAAATTCACCAATGGAAAAATTATTCTGTTGCTAAAATTAGCAACGGAGTTTAGTTTCTGTTGCTAATGTAACAACAGAATTATGTTTTCGGATAAAAAATTCATTGCTATTTTCGTTGGTATTTTGGTCCCAAACAAATGGAAAAATTTCGTACCAAAATATGTCCCCGAAAAATAGCAACGAAAATCTAATTCCGTTGGTAATTTAGTCTTTTGTCAAATTTCGAAAAATAGCAACAAAAAACTATTCGGTTGCAAATTTGCAATGGTATATGTTAACCGTTGCTAAAATTTATTTTCTATGAAAAATAGCAACGAATTTTAGTTTCGGTTGCTAGAATAGCAATCGAATTAATAGTCCATTGCTAAATTGCAACGAAAAATAATTCGGTTGCAAATTTGCAACGAAATTTTATTTCCGTTGCTATTTTTTCTTAGCCCTAGGTATAAATACTGCCTCTCTCACTTTTTTTAATTTTCCTTTTTACGCCGCTCGCCTCCCCCCTCTCTCTCTGTCGAATAATTTTCCATATAGTCTTCTTCCTTTCCAAGATTCTATCTTTTTCATTGCTATGGTAAGTTCTCTCATCCTTTCCTCTCAATTTCCACTATTTATCTTTCTTCTCCATAGAATTATTATTATTATTATTATCATTGTTTTTTTGACTTCTTGTGGGTATTTTTCCTTAAATATTCATCAGTGAGAAGAGATAGAAAGTGAATCCCCTTTCTTTTATTTGTTTTGTTCTGCATTTAAGAGGGCAAGAATTTGTTCACATCGTATTGTTCCAATGCATATTTATCGGTGCTATATTTTTAATTGGCTCAGTTGTTTGTGGGTTGTAGAGGTAACAAGGTGCCGGTATGTTCGAAGTTTATTCTTTTTTACATGATTGATTGCCTCTCTTTCTTGGATTTCCTTTTCAAACAATGAAGCTTCTTGTACAGCTCAGATATACATGTTGATAGCATAGAGTCTGTCAATTTGGAATCTTTTTGGTAGTATAATTGTATATGGATTTTACTATAGCAACGAATCTATTCTTGTTTGTTCATTCAATATCAGTCGTTTTTGAGTTATCATTTCTCTCGTTCTTTGGTGCATTTCCTTTTTGTTTGATTGTTATTTGTAAGTCTCTAAGTCTCTTTCTCTCAAAATATAAGAATTTTTACATACATGAGTTAAAATTATTATCTTGGTTGTTGGGGTATCTCGAGTTGAATTAAACTCAGCTTTAGTGATATGCCTCTCAAAATTTATGATTCTGTTCGTTCATTTTATTTCAATTATCTGCTTGAAAGTAAAATTTGGAGAAAACAAATTGTGCTGAATATTGTCTTTACTAAAAGCACGTAAGTTTCTCCACGAGCTACCACCATTGACAACAAGTTTAAGGTGTTGCTAAATGAATGAAACAACTTTTAGATTTGTGTAGAACCACTTCATATTTCTCTTTACAGTATGTACAAATGTAACAGTCCTTTACTCCTTCATGTTTCCCATCTTCATAAATGCTATTCAAATTGCTTGAAGATTAAGTAAGAAATGCATTATGCAATAACATCATGTAATTCAGATTAACAACATTTCTTAGCTATATTTTGTCCTTGTTAAAACCATTAATTCATTTTGTACATCCATTTTGTTGATTTACAGCAAATATGTACTTTTTTGTATAAATTATTTCCTTTTCTAACAAATACATATATATGCTCTCCACCTACTCAAGTCCTTATTATGCCTAAGTCCTTACAGATTGCCATAAGTTGTACTTTGAATAACGACTTTCATTGGTGAGTTTCAATTAGTTGTGTTTTGCATAACTCTGATCTTTTAATCTTCTGAAGTAATTGGTTGTAACAATATTCACATAGAATTCTGGTACCTAGGTGAAAGGCATGGTCATGTTGTTTTAAGTCCTATTCGATCTAGCTTCATATTTATTTGTCAAATGAAAATGGCTGATCCCTTAAGATAAAAAATCAAAATTGTTCCATTTATGTAGAAAAGTATTGTTCAAAGTTATTTGTATCTTTGTTGTTTATGGGTACCCATATATATACTTAAAAGTTATTTTTTTTGTTACGGGTACCTGTATATATACTTAAAAGTCCAAATTTCATGAGCACCTGTATATATACTTAAAAGTCCAAATTTCATAAGCATTGATACTTAGGCTATTTGAAATGTAAAGTACTTTTGATTCACCAATTGCATTAGTATTAATATGTTATATATTTATGAAGGTTTCTCAGTATGGGTGCTATTACTAGTTCTTTTTTTTTCTTTCATTTCCTTTTTATCATAACATGATTTCTTAGATTTCATTGTTAAAAGAAAATGTAATTTAGGTTCGATTTCATAATTTTGATGAATGGTTTTGCCCTCAAAATTATGGTGTTAGAATTTTCTAAATCTCTGTTTTTTTCTCCTTTTTACTTGTTCCAGATAATAATGAATTAGATAAGAATGGTGGACCTGTTTCTGATTGTTGTCTAGGTGTTTGAAGATTTTTACTTACTGTATTGCTTTTAAGGTGGAACAACTTTTCCTTCAAGGAGGCTAGTTGATTCTATTGTATATGCCATACGATTCAGGTATATTATATTCTAGACATTTTGTTGATTCTTATTTTTTTAGAAATAGGAGGCTGATCCTTTAAGGAGGCTGATTCTTATTTTTTTTAGTAATATATCATTTGACAAGGTGGAATGGCACACTTTACTAAACTTTGTAGCTATATTGAAAAGATTCTTATTGCTACTATTATAATTAAATTTTGTAGCTATCTTGAAATGATATATGCTTACTTAATGTATTGTTCTTAATTCAAATAATATACAGTTTCACTTAATGCTCGATCTGAAAAAAATTTAATTTCTCAATTTCAATGCAGTATGTGTATCTCGAATCTTTATAATTGTAAAATTTGGGAATTACATTTATAAATTTGCTTCCATTGGTTGTGCTGATAACGATGAGCTTAGGAAAATAATTGGAGCAGCGGCATGCAGTTTATTTGTACTCTTTATGTTTATAAATAGAAACATCAGTGTTGCTTTTCTAATGAATGGTGCAGGCCTTTTTGTCGCTCTTTCATAATCTCTACTTGCTTTTAATAGGTGGTAGGAAATAGTCAAATATTAGGATGTTGTAGCATCTCTCTCAAGTTTCATGCAACTAATAATTTTTGTAATTCTCCAAAAGTGTTGCTGCTTTTCTCAAAGAATTTACTGCCTTCTACAGGTCAAGAGGAAGAAAGCTTCAAAATAAAAAAACTCTAGAGCTTGTTATAGTTTGTTTTCCTATGGTATTTTGTTGGACAAAAATAATATCTTTAATCTTTTTCACTAGTGTAAAGTGGATTGTAGAGCTAAAATCTATCCCTAAAAGCAACTCAGAGGGAAGAAGTTACACACAAATCTTATGTTTTATATTTGTTATAAATTTATGAGGACCATATGGTCTCGTGTGTTGTTTTCTCTTTTATATTGCTCTCACCTGACTTCCTTAGCTTTGTTTTCTAGTTTTTCTTTCTCTAGCTAGCTATTATGACAAAGGCTGATAGTTGTCTTCGTTTCTGATCTGTCAATGTGCTTTTCGTGGGTTGTTACTATTTGGGGGGTCTTTCTGCTGTCATATTTTGGGTTGTTATTTTATATTGATAATTTTAAACTTTGTTTATTTTTCTAGTCTTGGTGTTGTGCTTATGATCTCACTTTTTGGGACTCAGCCTTTTAGTTCTGTTTTCCTTAATGCATTGCCTTGGATATTTTGCCTTTTTTCAGGTTATTAGATCCATTTTATTTTTTCTTGGGGATCTTTGTTTTTTGTTGACTGTACTGTTGTTCTCTTCTCATAAATAAAATCAAAAGCATATAAAAAAATGTTAAAATGAACATTATCTTATACAAATGCATATGACTTTTCTATCTTCGAAAAACTATCTGTGTATGCAAATCCATTGTAAAATAGCATAAAATACTTCTTTTGTGTCACTATTGTATCAAGGCATATAGGCTTAAATGATTCAACTTGCGGGCTACTGGTTTCCAAAGGATAACTCGGTTATCATAGTTGAGTGCCACGTACTTTGATGCAAGTTAATTTTATGCCATGATGTTTTCTCATGGTAATTTTGAATTGTTTTGTTCCTATGTTAGGAGTAGGATCCAAATATATAATTGAATATTTTGGTTTGCTAAAAAATGTGATTTTTTTTGTGAAGTTATAATTGCAAACATTAATAAACCTTTCTTATTTATTTAACCCATAAATCTAATTATGAAAATACCTTATTTGAATAACAGTTACGCAAATATGAGTAATGTTAATAGATCTTGGATGTATAGGCGATTAATGCCATATGGTCTCATTAATATTGAGTTTGCTGAGGGAGTTCAATCATTCATTGAATATGCAAGTTTGCAGCCTGCATATATGGATGGTCCAAAAATCAGATGTCCATGTAAAAAGTGCAAACATATTCGTTTCCTCCCTACTGATGAAGTGCATATACATTTGTTAAAAAAGGGTTTGTTCCAAATTATTTTCAATAGGCACGACATGGGGAGCCAATAATTTGTAGCACCTCTAAGGGTAATCAAGCATTTTCACCAGTAAATATAGATGGATTTACAGGGGGAGCTGGTATTCGACCAAATAATATTGATGTAAATGAAAATATTTACGCACAAATGGTTTATGATGCAGCTGGTTATTCCTTTGAAGAAAATATGCAGAATATTGAAGAGGAACCAAACCCATATATAAAAAGATTTTTTGACTTACTAGAGTCAGCTGACCAAGAATTATGGCCAAACTATGAGAAAATGACTCAACTGTCTGCCATTGCCTGAATATTGAACATAAAGTCAGAAGGTCATATTTTTGAACAAAGTTAAGATAAAATTCTTACATGGTACAATGATTTATTGTCTCTTGATCATAAAATGGTTGAGAATTTTTATGAAATAAAGAAGCTTATTCGGGGTCTTGGTTTGGCCATTGAACGAATAGATTGTTACAGGTTGGGATGTATGTTGTTTTGGGGAGAAGATGTTGAATTAGAAGAGTGCAAATACTATATCCAACCTAGGTTCAAACCAAGAATGCGTACTAGGAAGCAAAAATTAGTTCCTTGGAAGTGGATGTATTATTTTTTGCTAACTTCAAGACTTCAAAGACTGTATGCCTCTGATGTTACTGCAGCCCACATGAGATGGCATAATGAACATGAACAAAATGATGGAAGTATGACCAATCCATCGGATGTGCTCGCATGGAAATATTTTAATGACACATATACTGAGTTTGCAATAGAAAGTCGAAATGTCAGGTTGGGATTATCAACAGATGGGTTTCAACCTTTTGGTCAATCGGGCCAACAATATTCATCATGGCTAATCATAATTACTCCATATAATTTACCGTCATGGATGTGTATGGACAAGGCATACATGTTCTTAACAGTGATTGTACCAGGGCCTAAAAATCTAAAGCATAAAATTGATGTATTTTTGCAACCATTGATATCTGAATTGAATCATCTTTGGGAATTCGGTGTTGAAACATATGATGTGTCTCTTAAACAAAATTTTAAGATGAAAGCAGCTTTGATGTGGACTATTAGTGATTTTTCTGCATATGCTACGTTTTATGGATGGAGCACAGCAGGGAAATTGGCTTGCCCTTACTGTGGTAATGATTCTGATGCATTTCATCTTCCTAACAGGGGCAAAACATCATGGTTTGACAATCATAGAAAATTTCTTCCTCTTTATCATCCATTCAGATGCAATAAACAAAAATTCAATAAGAACAGGATTGTACAAACACCTCTTCCCCTTAATAAATCTAGTGATGATATATTGCGGGAGATTGATCAGTTAGGGCTACTAAAAGCTACAGAACTTAAAAGTGAAGAGGTTAATAGTAACATAAGTCAAAACTTCGGTTGGAGAAAATAGAGTATATTTTGGGATTTGCCATATTGGAGAACTAATTTTAATATGGCACAATCTATATGTTATGCATATTGAAAAAATATTTTTGACAATCTTTTCAACATAATCATGAACATTGAAGGGAGGACAAAGGATAATGCAAAATCAAGAGCCGATTTGAATATTTTATGTAGAAGAAGTGAGTTAAATAAAGATCCAAATATAGGAAAATATCCAAAAGCATGTTACACTTTGGATAAAAAAACAAAAGCAAAATTTGTGTGAATGGTTGAAAAGCCTAAAGTTTCCAGATGGATATGTTTTAAACTTTGCACGGTGTGTTGATATGAGGAAGTACAAATTATTTGGAATGAAAAGTCATGATTGTTATGTATTTATGCAGAGGGTAATTCTATGTATTTATGCAGAGGGTAATTCCAATTGCATTTCGGGAGCTCTTACCGAATAATGTTTGGGAAGCGATAACGGAATTAATTTTGTTTTTCAAAAGCTTAACAGCTTTTGAATTACAGTTTTCTGATATGGAAAGATTAGAAAGGGACATTTCGGTTATCTTGTGCAAATTAGAGGCTATTTTCCACCTAGTTTCTTTGATTGTATGGAGCATCTACCTGTACATTTAGTACACGAGGCAAAAATTGCTGGTCCAATTCAATATCAATGAATGTATCCATTCGAGAGGTAATTTTACTTTTATAGCAAAACTTGCTAAAACTTTTATAGCTTTATACCAAATAAGTAAATATAATTATCCTAATCATAATGTAGGAATTTGCATCACTTGAAGAAAAATGTTAAAAATAAGGCTAGAGTTGAAGGCTCTATATGCAATGCGTATTTAGTAAAGGAAACAAGTACATTTTGTTCACATTATTTTGAGCCTCATGTTATCACTTGAGAAAGAAAAGTTCCTCGTAATGATGATAGGGGTGAGTGGATTGGTGATGATAACTTATCTATTTTCAAATATCCTGGCCGAACACATGGACACTCAACAAGAAGAATATTAACAGAGAAAGAAATGGAGGTTGCACATGGTTACATTTTATTGAATTGCCAAGAAATTCAACCTTTTGTGTAGTAAGTTTATGTTATAGTTGAAATTGGCTAAATTATTTTTCTCGAGGATTAGAGTTTATAACTAAGATAATTTATAATATTTGTAGTGAATATGAGGGGTGTTAAGCGAGCTAATGCCAGGAAACTCATAGGATGACATCAATAAAGAAGTGGATAAAAACTTTTGACGTTGGTTTGCAAATTATGTAAGTTTGTAGAGTGCAACAAAAATGAATGCTTGTTACAATTACTGTTAAACTTACAAAATATTATATGTATTGATTATTTTTTTATGTAGGCTTTTGAAAATATAATAGAAAACAGGCTCATATGTGATCTTGCTAAAGGGCCATTGCGAACTGTTAAATCATTTCCTATCTATTTCGTTAATGGATACAAATTTCATACAAAAAATCATAGACATAGCATGGCAATAATAAATAGTGGGCTTTGCATACAAGGAGAACTGATGGATTATTTTGGCAAAATTATTGAGATACTTGAAATATAATATCCTGCATAGCTTAGACTTGTAGTTTTAGATTGTTATTGATACTAATTTTATGCTGTTTTTATTATGGTTTTCATGGATTTTTTACTTTACAGTAATATAATATATTTTTAGGATTTTAATTTTTGTGAATTACAATTCTAATATTATATTATCAATAACAATATTTTCTTTTTAACTTCATTATTAATTTGGATTATATGATTTAAATAAAACATTATGCCAAGCTAACAAAACCAGCATAATTTAACAATTTCTCATGTTATAAATAGCAACCAAAGAGAAATTCTGTTGCTATTTTTAGCAATGGAATTATTATTCGCTTGCTAAATTTAGCAACCGAATTACTATTTCCGTTGGTAAATATAGCAACGAAAACTGAATTCGGTTGCTAAATATAGCAACGGATATTAAATTTTGTTGGTAATGTTGACCAATTAATGGAAATATATATTGGTTAGATATAGCAATGGAATTTAAATTCCGTTGCTAATAAAAATTAGCAACCGAAAATAGCAATAGAAATTCGGTTTGTATTTTTAGCAACCGAATATATTTCCATTGCTAAATTAGCAATGGAAAAAAATTCGGTTGGTATTTTTAGCAATCGAACAGATTTTCTTTGCTAAATTAGCAAAGAAAAAAATTGGTTTCTAAAAATACCAACTGCCAAAATTGCAACCGAATTTTTCGTTGCTATTTTCGGTTGCTATTTTTTTATTACCAACGAAAATGCACCAAATTGGTTGCTAATTTCCGTTGCTATTTTCAAATTTTCTTGTAGTGAACCTTAATCCAATCTTAAACCCTAAAAATAGGCTTTCGAAAGCAAGTCGGATACCTTAAAGGGTCTGGTACGTGTCACAACGGTAACTCCACTGGCGACATAAGATTTTGCTCTGAAAGTACCTTTGGTTAATTTAATATAAATGAGTTTAGTTATTTAAGTATTTTATCTCTTTTTGAAAAATTATATTGCCTTCATGCTAAGGCTTTGGAGTTAAGTTAGGCATCCTTCTTGTAGCCCTAGTGCATTCACAAAGCATGATCCTATGTTCACTCAATGTAGGAAAGTGTTAAGGAGGACCATCAGCCAAAGAATGGTGTCCCGATCGGTCATTATGCTCATGATGAGCTAGACCCATTGGTAAAAATAATGCTTAGGTAGCCTTAAAATTGTATCACCAGACGCAGACCTATGTAATGGCATAGATACTTCAACTAGGGGGCATACACCATAATGCGTTGCTTGTGATGTGGTCTTTTATGTATTAAATAAATCCCAATGAATTTAAATGATTACTCATTAAAGGCTTTTGTGCCCAGTGGGTGCATTTTAATTTATTTAGATTATATAAATACACAATGGCTAAAAATATACACTTTACATAAAGAAAGGTTATGCTATCAGGTTTTTACTGTGCATCATATGCGTTCATTGGATTCCTTGTTAACCCATAAGCTAATCCCACCTAGGAAAGAGATCGCACGACCTCCTATATGGGAGCAATAAGGTTGGAAGTATTTATTTCTTTTTCTTTTTTATGTGGCTAGCTATGTTGCATATATATACATGCATTTATAATTAATTATAAATTAACAATAGCCATCAAAATGTGTATGTTTTATGTGTATATTTTTTTCAAATCCATGTACATGTCGCTTTATGTATTATTTCCTACTTGCATAAATCACGACCTAAGATGTAAATGAAAAATAAAACATGTAAATCCTATATGCATGATTGTGCATGAGCATGCATTTCATTTTGTGTGCAAATAAAAATTTATAATTAAGATAATAATGTAAAACACGCTTGTTATTCCTTTTTTCCATGAAAATATGTATATCTTGTTTGTGTTCCATGCATTGTAATGTATTCATGTCATTCATCACTTATATACCATGTATCATATATATGATTAGCATGTCCTCGATTCTTTTAGCTATTTAGATTCACTTAGATGGTTTAGGGGTCCTAGCGATCACCTTGTTAGAAGGCTTCATTTAAAATAGTTGAAAGCAAAATCAAAATCAAAGATAGATTTGAGTTCGTTTGTTATCTTTAAGTCAACTTCCAAAGACATATACATAACAAATTCGATGTGGGATGAGGCCATTAACAGTAAAAAAAACTAGATAGAGGGCTAGATGAGTTCAAATGAAGGATAAGGTCCATGATGATTGATATGATGAATTCCTTAGCATAGCCTGTTGGCCTAAAAACTTTGGCTATCGCTACTGCACATGGAGAGCCTATAACTATTAGAGGCACTTTCATTACTACTCCCATAGGACCTTCTTTGGTGGTAGAATCAAGGGGAACATGGTTAAGAGCTCTACTTATTGAGCAGTAAAAAGATAAGGGAATTGCTCTTGAGGAAGATTTTATCCCTAAAGAGTAGGAGGAACTAGCAATAACACAAGTTTCAAAAGGAAGATTGCCTAGAATGAAAGATCCAATTCTTAAGAAGATGGAAAATAAAATAGAAGCAATGGATCCGGTTTTATCGACTATAAAAGAAATTAGCTCGGAGGATAAAATTTGAGAGTGAGGACATTCTCCCTCAATGATTCAAAATGCCTGACCTACCCAAGTTTGATTGTACTTTTAACCCACTTGCTCACATTAAATAGTATACCTTGGTCTTGAAAGGTACTATTCTCACTAAGAAATAAAAGGTTAACCATTTTAGCCTTAGCCTTATAGGCCTTACCATCGGTTGGTATCATAGTCTGGATAGGCCTACTAAAGAAGATTAGGACATGCCAATAAAAGAATTCCTGAGATAGTACAACTATAATACTCGAATGAAAGTTACTCTAAAAGACCTTGAGCTACTACAACAGAAGTAGGACAAGTCTTTTCATGAGTATCTGACAAAGTTAAGAAATAAAGTAATAGAGATAAAGAGAAATCCGGACATCACTGATCATTTTAGTCTTTTTATAAGGAATGCTAGTCCCTACTAGAGAGACGACCTTAAAATGAAAAGATTAAAGGATTAGGAATCTCTCAAAGATATAGCCATCAAAGTTAAGGCTGAGTATTTAGAAAAGAAGGCTAGTTATATGAATCTAAGTTCTGGTAAGAATGGCGAAGGCAGCAGTAGCGGCAAAGGTAATGGTGATAGGACCTCAAAAGTTTTAATTATAGAGTTAAGCTGATGACATTATTCAGATCTAGGTAAGTCATTATCTTGGTACCTCACTCATCTCATAAATAAGCTAAGAGCTAAGAGAAGCCGAGATATAGGGTCAATTGGTACTGCGATTATCATCAACATATAAGGTATAAAACTAACTACTTTCACCCTTTAAAAGATCATATTCAAGACCTAATCAATAACAAATTAATACCAGATCTAGAAAAGCTATAATACTGTGTGACCATTTATGTTTAGGTTTGACTTAGGTTCACCGAAATGGTATATGCTTTGAGATGTATATGGTATGTAAATGTTTAGCCATTAGCCACTTAATTCTAGTGACAAGATTTAGGGGATGTAAAAATCATCGGTGTTGGGCACCATTTATAGAAGGAAGGGTTTGAGATGTTGAAGAACTTTTTTGCTGTCTATACTTACAGTATGGAAAATATGTAATATAAGCCATCTTTTTGACAATGTAAATTTGTCTCTAAATAATGCATATTTTTCTTCAATCATGTTAATTATATGAGCTTTTTATGTATAAAATATCCTATTTTATTGTATCATGCATAATAATAATTATGGCATATCTCTAAGATATTAATTCAATAAATATCATTTTATTCAATCTTGAGCATAAAGACACTTTGAGTGCTTCCTTTGGGTCCTAGGGTGAGTCTTGAAAGGATAAAATAAAAATAATTAAATCTTTATGCAAACCTGCAAAGGCACTCCATTAAATGATAAGAACATTACAACATCCTATTTCCATTTTTTTGAGTAGCAAACTTAAACAAAAAGCCCCGTTCACCTAAAACACGAGCCTAAATGTCAAGCCCGACTTTCCTAAACCAACCAATTCAAAATCTCAAGAGAACATACAAGGGCTGACTTACGACGAGAGTTGGATGCACAAAATGTCACACCCTAAGATAAAATCAAGGTCTGTGTTATTGTATTACATGTCTGGTCATGACTATTATTATTGCTATATGATGCATATAAATAAGAATGCATGCATAAGCTGGGCATAAACATATGGTTAACCTATCAGGAGAAGCCTATGGCATGCATGGAGACACATATCGAAGGACATTTAATTCCAAGGCAGTGACGACAATGTCTCATATGGCAAAGTCTTCCCTTACAATTTCTAAGTCCTTGGGGGCATCGAATGCTATGCATAGTTTGCAATAGGGCAAATTATTCCAGATGAGGATAAGATGGATTATTTCCCTTAAGATAATGAGAGAGTTCAAAAAGAAAGGTAGAAAAAACTAAAAGCGATAACTAGAGAAAGCTTACATGAAGATCAAGAACATTGAGAAAGATGTATAAACATCATCAGCCAGCTTGCATCAGAGATAAAGTCCCCTAACCACCTATAGTGTAGGATATGCATCTTTTACATTCATTCTTGCACGTTTGCACACATTCTTATACACGTTGTATATAGCTTTTATATATGTTTCCAAGTACATAACCTTGTAGAGTGAAAGTCGACTTCACTATTCTTGCCTCAATGATTTGGTTGAGCCTTCATGTATAAAGCTTATAGACTTAAAGATTTCTCACATCAATGTAACGACCATTGCAATGCTATTTGTTTTGCTAACTTTAGGAAGTATTCCATACTTAGTTTGTCTTGTTAATATTCTGACATAATTTTATTTTATAGGTCTGAGGATAATCATCTCCCTAGTACATTCGAGATGGCCACAGTTTAATCCTATTCTTGATTTCAGGAAGTATTTCTAGCTTGATTTATCTTGCCAAATTATGCCCAAAGTTTAACATAATTTTCCTTTAATTTACAGGTTTGAGTATCATTGCCTCCCTGATGCATTCAAAAATAGCAATGGCACTATCCTTTTCTTAAGAACAATTTAAGGGTCGCTAGCTCTCCAACATATTTAAGATGATCACTGCAATGCTATCTTCTCATCAATCTCAGGGAGTACCCCTATTAAAATAAGTTAGGCCTTAAGCATAATTTTCCTCATCAGGTTATGTCTTAAGGTTCTAACATAATCATTTTTATCAATCTTACGTTCAAGGACCACCTCCCTTTCCTGAATGCAAACTCAAGGATTGCTATTTCCCTATTGCATCTGAGATGATTATTGTAGTGTTATCCCTCTTAGCCAAATTCGATTCAAGGTTTACTATCTCCCTAATGCATTCATGATGATAGCCATAATGCTGTTGCTTTTCTCAAATACTAGTAGTATTCACAATTAAAGCAACTTATGCCTTAAAATTAATTTATCTTGTCAAGCAATGTCCAGAGTTTTGACATAATTATTTCTTATTAATTTACTTTAGATTTGAAATTTTACTTCATCCTGCTTGTTCTCAATTATGAATGAGTTTGATCTCAATTTTAGAAATTTATGTTTCATTTGATCATAAGCTGAATAGGGGGTAAGCATGCTTTATCTCTGCCTGCTGAATCACATAGAAGCCTTAGCTATACCATGCAATTTCCAAACTTTAGACACCTTAGGTTATATTTTAAAGTTAAGAAAAAAATCTATTTATAAATGAAGGGATTGGGTAAAACTCAATAAAAATACTAGAACCTTTCTAATTACCCATCAAAGCAACCCCAGGATGAGACAAGATCTAGAAAATGATTCAGGTAGCCTTTCTTTGTACAACTTCTTATATGACTTTCTCCTACCCATATTTCATAACCGCTTTTTAGCCCCTTGAGCTTTTATTCAAGCATGTTGAATTCACTCTCATTTTGTTGTTACACATATCAAAATAATCCCTTAACCTAAAATGGTTTTAGCTTCCCTTTAGGAAGATGGCCACTGTGGAAAGCTTAATTACACAATTTAAGAATTAGAGGAAATAAATTTCTAGCAATATTTTGTATAAATTACGTTCATAACAAATTAGGGTTTGTTAGATGAAAAAGAAATGATAAAAAGAAAAAGAGAAAAAGAAGTAAAAATTAAAAAGAAGGAAAAAAGAGCAGAAGAAAAAAAAGAAAAGAAAAGAAAGAAGATGGGAATGGGAAACCCTTGAAGTTGAGATCACAACAACAAGAATAAAAAAATGAAATGGAAAGGAAAATATTAAGTTATTATCTCTCACATTATCTATCACAAACAATCCCCAATTAGTTATTCACCAAAGTCAAATGTGAGAATGCTTTGAGAGTGGGAAATGGGTAGAGAATAGCCTTTCTATCAACTAAAGAAACATAAGGGTCATTTTCCTCTAGAAACTTGACCCTTCTTTGTTAGCTATTCGCCTAAGCCTAACATTACAACTAATGTAAGACCTCTTGATTCTTTGTTCGGTCTCATCTAACCTAATGGAGATGACATTTTAATAAGATTTGGTATGTAAGAAGAGGCATATGATGTTTCTTGAACTTCAAGTGGGAAGTCATGAATGCATTTATTTATTCAAGATAAACCTTATTTTGAACTTTGCATTTAGAATTTGCTTTTCAAAAATAAAATTCTATTTTGGCATTCAGCACACACATATATAGAAATTGCTTAGTATGTTTCGTGCTTATGTGTTAATTCAATAGGCTTTTGTATTAACATACCTATTCTTCTGTTCCCTCATTGAGAATGATCCCTTAACTTTTCTTGTTGAGATTGAACTAGTTGAGAATGTGGTTAATTCAATTTATTTAAGGATGAATAAAATTTAGATTCAGAGCATATGATAAGTTATGATTACTTCAAGCTTTGGACATTTCTTGGCAAGCAACTCTTTACGCACACTACTTGCAATGCTTGTCACACATAACTTACACATAATTTCATGCATATTTTACATATATAATTTCCTTTCATATACTTATACGAGTAATTTTCTTGCAAGGATAATGTGAATGCACTCCATGCATCAAAGTTGATTGTGAGACAATCTTAGGTAATCAGATCAGGATAGAATTTCCATAGGAGAAACCGTACAAGATAAATATCTCAGAAAATGAGGTCATTTACACATGCCATTTTGAAAGCAATAACAAAGTGATGACTATCTTGCTTAAAGATAATATCCTCAAGAGGTGAAAATCATGCAATTTCATAAAATGAAATCCTTCGTGGAGCTATACTATCAACATGCACCATTGCTTGGGGCAATCAAGCCTATAGGTCTTAACCACATGCCAATTAATCCTTCTTATAAGGCATCCATAGTCTTTTTATGAGCAAGGTCTCTTTGTGAGCACAATCTTTTTGTGAGCATGGACTCTTCATGAGCAAGTTTTTTTTGTGAGTATAGTCTCTTCATAACCATAGTCTCTTCATGAGCATAGTCTCTTTGTGAGCAAGGTCTCTTTATGGGCATAGTCTCTTCATGAGAATAGTCATTTTGTAATCATAGTCTCTTCTTGAGCAAGGTTTCGTTGTGAGCATAATCTCGTCATGAGCATAGTCTTTTGGTGAGTATAGTCTCTTTATAGGCAAGATCTCTTTGTGAGCATAGTCTTTTCGTAAGCACAGTCTCTTCATGAGCATAGTTTTTTTTTATAGGTAAGGTCTTTTCGTGAGCCAAGTCTTTTTATGAACATAGTCTCTTCATAAGCATAGTCTTTTCAAGAGCAAAGTCTTTTTGTAAGCAAGGTCTCTTTGAGAGCATAGTCTTCTCATAAGCATAGTCTTTTCGTAAGCAAGGTTTCTTTATGAGCCGAGTCTCTTTATGAGTATAATCTCTTCATGAGCATAGCTGCTTTATGAGCATAGTATCTTTAAGAGCATAAGGCCTTCTAAGGAGATATTTTAAGCTGAACAATCACCAAAGATGGTTAAAACATCACCAAATAGATGGTAAACCACCCAAATCAACCAAAATCTTAAGTCTCTTTAGAGCAAACCCACTAAAATCTTAAGTCTCTTCTGAACAAACCAACAAAAATGAAAAGTCTCTTCGAATCAAACCAACCAAAATCCAAAGTCTCTTCAAAGAAAACAAATCAAAATCCAAAGTTTTTTAGGAGCAAGATTAGATAAATCTAAAATCCTCTTTGAAAGGTGCTCTATGCTCATAACCAGGTCACAAGCTTGAGGTGAGGATTGTGTGGTGTGTTTTTTATCAACAAGATTACATGGATTGCCTCATCACCAAACCTTCACAGTCAAGGAGACAACCACCTCAGGTATGTGTCCCTAAATCTTTGCTCTAAATTTTAACTTACTTAAGCACTGGTGTACTAAGTTCCCCAAAATTAAAGGCAACTGTAATATTAGATCCTGAGGTGGCTCCTGATCAGAGTTACCCGATGAGGAAGTGGTTTCTCATAAATAGATAAGAAGCAGAGGTGCAAGGATTTCTCCTTAGATTTTATATTTCCAAAATGATTTTTGATCTCTCTTATGGGTTTCAAATGTTTAAAAATCATTTTTGGGGGGTTTTATCCCTTTTTTATCTTGTTCAAACAGTGCAAAACGGGAAAATTGGATTTTAAAACTTTGAGCAATTTGGAGTGTTTTGGTTTTATCTTATCCTACAAACTTTATAATTAGGTGAATACAAAACCATTTGAATATTAAAACATACAACTTTGATGAAGGAACCTAAACCCATTTCAGTCCTTAAAATTCTCAAAATTAGGTTTAAACTTAAATGACTTGAATTTGCCCTTGCACTTAGATCAATCTGTAGTATTTAGGGCATAACTCCCTCTGTGGAGATCATATAAATGTGAATCTAATTTTAATATAAAATAAAGTCATTGTTGAGAAAGTTTATGAAAAGATCATAACCTAATTCTAAATCCATTGTTCCTAGTAATTTTCCAAAGTCAAAACACCAATTATGTCCCTAAAATTTTCTAGGAGCGGTCATCAGTATTTTGGCCATATATCCCAATTTACAAATTGAAATTAAGTGATTTTTAATTCATTAGAAAGGTACGACATAGGAAAACAAATTTTTAGAAGACACCTGGTCAAAAAAATAGCATCTTGAGGCCTAAAAATGGAAAAAAGATTCAAGTTGGAGGTCAATTGGCTAAAAAAAGAGGAAAAAGTCAAAGTCAACTCATGGGCATGGCTAATGAGTTTACTCACAGACTAGGTCCGTGACTCACCCCAAAGCTTCAAAATATGCCTGAATTTAGAGGCATAGGAAAAAAATCCCCTTGAAAAATATCCCGTTTGGGATATTTTACTTGGATTTTTGAACCTTTAATTAAGACTAATCCCTACTTTCTCTCTTTTAATTACACCTTCGTCTTCCTTTTTCTTTTCATTTTTTTTATTTCTTCATCTTCTCCTATGTAAAATACATATTTTTTAACTTTCTTCAATGGGTACAAATACGTGACACTGACAAGCAGTATCATACGAACGAGATATAATAGTCTCAAATTAAGTGGCACTGATAAACAGTATCGTATAGGCGAGATATAATAGTCTCGAATTTGGTGACACCCTTAGGTATCATATCACTAGGTAGCTACAATCACTATATCATTCATAGGCATGCCTATCTATCACTACCATGTGAAATTCAAGCTTTAATAAGTCACTAATCACTCAAGAATATCATACTTCTTACATTTAGAAGTAGGTCTTCAATTTATATAATATAGCATTTAACTATTTAACTATATAATGTTATTCATATTCAAATATACTAAAAATATAATAAAACATGTTAATCATTCATCTAATAACATATCACATTGGTAATATAACTATTTATATTCAATTATGTTCATTAACTATACAAGTTCTTATGCATTAAGGCTTAGTATTTAACTTTACTTCATTAATTCATTATGCTTTAAACTCATTTTATGTCACTTATGACTCTTGTTTTTATGTTTAACATATGCTAGTAGTGTTTAGGGAGGTTTAGGCATGCTTTAGTAATAATTTGATACCTTAAAACTAAGTTTAGGAAGAGCAAGGAAGGGTCACGGTTAGTAGCTTATACATGCTAATCATGACAAAGTTTTCATTTCGATTCTGTACTGATTCTACACTACCTCACGGGTTGTACCAAAAGAGTGTTGATCGTAACCTAGGTTATGGGAGGGGGTCACAGTCATTACATAATACATGCTAATTATGACATAGGTTCCATTTTGGTTCTGGACTAAAATTTAGGCTATGTCAGTAGTTTATACCTGCTGACCGTAAGGTCCATTCTGCTTAGAGGCAGATTTCTAGTTTCAACTTATATGTCATTTTTGATCGACTAAATGATATTTTTAGTAAAAGTGATCTTCTGAAAAGTTGTTCCAATATGTGTCTAGTTTCCAAAAAATTAAAAATTACTCAATTATAAGATATAAATATCAAGATATCACTAAAATATTATAGACTATTCCAAATGATAAACAACAAAGGTTTGTCAACTTCAAGCTCAATTTTGAACACCTTAGAGGTATATTCAAGTTTTAGGGTCTTCCAAAAAGTTATATATATAAGCCTTATAGTTCATTTCCAACTATAATTACTTTATTTAGACATCTAAAGAAAATATTATACACCTTACACTAAAATGGGTTCAAGTTAACCCTAAATAGATTTCACTAGTTCACTTTTTAAGGAACTATAAAATTATTCCTTCACTTAAAAATCAATTATAGATAATCTAAATACATATAGCAACTTGGTTCAAATATATACACATAAAATAAAAACATACACTCCTATACCTTATTGATGCTCCAACCACCTCCTCTATAGCTTCTTCTTCTCTTTCCCTTTGTTTTTGCTAATTTCTCCAATAGCCATCATTCAATACCATACAATTATCATTCAAATACAATTAATAGATACTCTAAAATACTCATTAATTGAAAAATAAGGAGGAAGGAATCCACACTCTACCCAAGTTATAAGCTTAATTACCTTATACCAAGTCCCCTCCTCTTTTAATCCTAAAGCAAAATATAAAAGAAGCATTTTAGGGAGAACTCGCATGAAAAATCTGGAAATGATTTTTACCAAAAGTTGGCCAGCTACTTCCCTATATACCATATCTCTACAATTTTCTAGAGGTCCATATATGTCTTGACTTCATTGGTTAATTGCTTGACCAATGTTAATTTACATTTTAACTCCTTTTAGTTCTTTTTTTTATTACTAACAATATACGATACTAATTCATTTTAATACATTAACACTCACTTATTTAATAATAATACATATTTACCTCTAAATTGACACTTTACAAAATTATCATTCACTTTTGCATTAATACTGATTACGTTCCATTTGCATAACTAGCAATTCTTTTACACTGAAACCTTTTTAATATCTCTCTCCACTACACATTAATCCTATTAGGGTATGTTTTGGGCCCTACATTTCTCTCCCTTTTAAAAGAATTTCATCCTCAAATTCACACCTGTGTCATTTATTAAATCTCATCACTTATATTCCTATAACTCTATCTCAATCAAACTTTATTCAATACTATCTCTCCCTACTTCTCTTATTCCTTACTTTATCTATGCTATCATATCATCACTGTACTCAATGTGTATCCTATAAGTTTCCCTTCTAGTTAGGGCCTTTACATGTAATTTGATGCTTTTCATGTTTTGTCAAATGATGTTAATGCAATGTTGTGAAAGAGTGATAGGATGCAAATGTATGCTTTCATGTATCATATATGTTTGCCCCATCCCATGCTATGGCATATGTAATCAGTTGCCCACACTATTGAGGAATTATTGGTAGGTATATAAAACACCATATCCAATCTAAATCCACTTTCATATCAAGTTCATATAGAGGCTAGGTAGTCTTAATCAAATTTACACAAATCCACTTTATACTCTACTATCTATCATAAGACAAGAATATTTACACTAGCCCTCAAGCTAACATAGGATTTGCACTTTAAACTATCTATACTTTCACTAAGATATGATTTTATTTTTACTCTAGACAAGACAACATCTGCTTTAAGGCCATAACACTATATAGACACACATCTCTAATCTATTCTCTAACATCTTATTACCCAGAACCACCTAAACCAGGTTCTAATACCATAATGTAATGATCGTTCTTATTACCTTTTGTTTACATATTTCTTTATTAATTTATTTTGACAATTACACATACATAGATATAAATAAAACATTCTTAAAGTATCACTATAAATTAATTTTTTTACAAATGTTCTACATTCTTTACATTGACCACTTTACAAAAATAATTCTATTCCAAAACTGGTTGTCACTCGCTATCCTCTATGGTGGCCCGCAGATGTTGACTTAAACTTGACAATTATACTTTACACCTATGTACCTACATGGAAAGAACACTCGTACTGAGCAATGGCTCACTAAGGAGTAAATAGTGCA
Organism: Excoecaria agallocha; assembly: GCA_037975025.1. Taxonomy (NCBI): domain Eukaryota; kingdom Viridiplantae; phylum Streptophyta; class Magnoliopsida; order Malpighiales; family Euphorbiaceae; genus Excoecaria; species Excoecaria agallocha. The sequence continues at coordinate 104,302,498 of CM075807.1, forward strand.
ATTGACTTCATGTTGAAGTCTCAAATAAAAGTAACAAAACATGCCAATACACATAACATAATATCATTTCTTTTCATGATAAAATGTTTGCACACTTATAATAATAATCCATGCATCAAACAACACTTTATCATAATTTTCAATTACACACTCTATATCATTTCAATACAGTTTTTCAATTACACTTCATTATTCAATGAAAAACACTAACACTATTATGAGGCACTATAACACTTAAACTATTGGTCACTTATCATTATTCATTAATTAGATCACTTCAATTTCCTGAATTAACATAAATGGTAGATATAGGTACTAACACGTGACACTAACATGTAGTATCATAGGGGCAAGACATAATAGTCTCAGATCGAGCAACACTAATAAATAGTATCATACAGGTGAGACATAATAGTCTTGAATCAGGCAACATCATTATGTATCATATCATTAAGCAGTTGCAATCACTATCCCCTTTATAAGTATGCATACCTATCCACTACTATGTGAAATTTAGGCTTTAATAAGTCACTAATAACTCAAGAATATCATACTTATTACATTTAGAAGTATGTCATCAATATACTCAATATAGCATGTAACCATTTCACTATATGATGTTATTCATATTCAAGTACACTAGAGATATAATACAACATGTTAATCATTCATCTAATAACATATAACATTGCTAATTTAACTATTTATATTCATTTATGTTCATTAACTATACAAGTTCTTATGCATTAAAGCTTGGTATTTAACTTTATTTCATTAATTAATTATGCTTTAAACTCATTTTATGTCACCTATTACTTTTATTTTCATGTTTAACATGCTCTAATGGTTTTTAAGGAGGTTTAAGCATGCGTTAGTAATAATTTGAGACCTTAAAACCAAGTTTAGTAAGTGTAGGGAAGGGTCATGGTCAGTAGCTTATACCTACTGACCATGACATAGATGTCATTTTAATTCTGTACTGATTCTGAACTATCTCATAGCCAGTACCAAAAAAGTGCTGATCATGACCTACATTACTGGAAAAGGGTCAAAGTCATTAGGTAATGCCTGTTGACTATGATGTAGGTTCCATTTTGGTTCTGGACTGAAGTTTGGGCTATATCACGGTCAATAGGTTATACTTGGTGACCGTGCAATCCATTATGCCCAAATGCAGATTTCCAATTTCAACTTGTATGTCATTTTTGACCTAATAAATGATGTTTTCAAGGAAAGTGTTCTTTTACAAAATTGTTTCACTATGTCTCTAGTTTAATAACTCAATTTAGAGATTTAAATCTCAATATATTACTAAAATATTATATACTATTCCAAATGACAAATAACAAAGGTTTGTCAGCTTCAAGCTCAATTTTGATCCACTCAGAGGTAGATTTAAGCTTTAGAGTCTTCTGTAAAGTTGTATATCTAATCTTATAGTTAATTTCCAACTAGAATCACTTCATTTAGACATCTACAAGAAAATTTATGCTCTTTACATTAAAATGGGTTCAAGTGAACCCTAAATAGATTTCACTAGTTCACTTTCTAAGGAATAAATCATTTTTTATACACTATAAAATCATTCCTTCACTCAAAAATCAATTATATATCATCTATAATACATATAACAACTTGTTTTAAATACATACACATAAAAAAATAACATACATTCCCATACCTTATTGATGCTCCAACCATCTTTTCTATAGCTTCTTCTTCTCTTTCCCTTTATTTTTGCTAATTTTTTCAATAGCCATCATGCAATACCATACAATTATCATTCAAATACAATTAATAAATAATTTAAAATACTCACTAATTAAAGAAATAAGGAGGAAGGAATCCACTCTCTACCCAAGCTATAAAGCTTACTAACCTTATACCAAGTCCCCTTCTCTTTTAATCCTAAAGCAAAATTTCAAAGAAGAATTTTAGGGAGCAGTGGCATCAAAAAATATAGAAATCCTTTTTTCCAAAAGGTGGCCGGCCACTTCCCCTATATACCACATCTCTATAATTTTTTAGAGGTCCATATATGTCTTCTCTTCATTAGTTAATTGCTTAACCAATGTTAATTTACATTTTAACTCATTCTAGTTTTTTTTATTACTAACAATACATTATAGTAACTCATTTTAACACATTGACCCTTACTTCTTCAATAATAATACATATTTACCCCTAAATTGATAATTTAAAAAATTGCCATTCACTTTTGCATTAATGCTGATTACGTCTCATTTGTATAGCTAGCAATTATTTTACACTGAAACCTTTTTAATGTCTTTGTTTGTTACAAACTAATCTTATTAGGGTATGTTTTAGGGCGTTACAAAGTCTGTGAGTGGTGATACATAGATCATAACTTATGGACTGACTCGATGGGTCCCAGACCCTAAATCAAGGTTAAAAATGATGAGTCATAGACCAATTATGTGACTCGATGGTGAGTCACGAACTCTATCTCATAACTCTTAGGGAACTAACATGCCAAGGTAGGTAGTGACCAGGGACTCTAGTCCATGACTCAAGTAATGAGTCACAGACTTGACCTATAAGTTAGTTCGTGACTCACTTATTAGGTCAGCAAGATTGTTCTAGCCATAACTACTTCCCGCCAAAACAAAGAAATGAAAATATACCTTTTAAAAAAATGGTTTTTTTCCTTTAAAAACTTGATGTAAACATTTTGTCATGTCCAAAAGGAATGTTGAAATAGGAAAAGATAAGGCATGACTAACTCATAGTTATTTCCAACATAGCGTTATCCTCATTAGGTAACTCTAATAGAGGCTGATCTAATCTCAGTGTCTACAATGTGCAAGACCTCTCTGATGGCATCTGGGTAGGTCCTGTAGGTTGTAATGAAAACTCTATCCATCCTACCCTGGTTGAGAGTCGATCAACCTCTTTCATCAACTCGAAGTCCTATAAAAATTGCCTGAACATAAATCAGCTAGACCTGAATTAAACCCAAAGCAAAGCCAGGTATTTGGCAGCTTATGCTGTCATCATATAAGTGGTCGTAGGTTGAGGTGGGTTCACGCGTGCAGTTTTGCAAGGCATCTTGCAAAAAAGGATACATGTTAGTTTTCATTTCTAACTTAAGTCACAAGCAAGCTAATATATTAGAATTTATAAGATTTTTCGTAGCATATAAGCTTATATATTGATGCCCAACCTTTATGGAAGTGCGCATTAAGCACTGTAATATAATATTCAACATCCTAAACCTATTAGTGGGCAATCTAGCAATAATGCATGGCAAAAGAGGCATAATAAATATTACACATTTTAGGAGAATTTTTAATGAGATTTTGGTAGCATTCCAGCTAGGAATGTGACTACCTCCTACATAAAATGATCATTTCAACAATACACAGGCCATCATGGTTGCCAAGCAACATAATTATAATATTAACATAATATACTTTTCACATTTTACAAGAATTTTAATAAAATTTCGGCGGCATTTCGGCTAGGAATGTGACTACATCTTGCACAAAAAAAATTTCAAAAACACATAGGCCATCATAGCCACCAAACAACATAGTATAAGCTATTAACAGAGGAAACTAAACTTATTTAGAATTATTTTGTGTAATTACAAGTCTTTCTACAACATACTTGTAAGGATGCAAAATAAATGAGGGCTATTATTTTATACACCAAAAAGAAAAGTCACAAGCTTACGTGCTCATATACAAGGCTCTTACAAATTTATATGCTCATACACAAGGCTCTTTTTTATCTATAGTGCCATGCAAAAAGGTTTTTATAGTTTGTACTACTATCCTAAAAGGAATTATATACTCTTCAGCTACAAAAAAGGGATATACATATAAATTGCCCTATTACTAAGGTCTAAAGACATACAAAAGTAGATAAAAATAAATAAATAAATAAATAAATAAAGGTTCTTATGAAAGATGAAAGAAGAAAAAAAAATGAAATACAGTAGAAATGGATTACTCTCTGAAATGCATCTCTCTCCCAGGAGACTACAGGCTTAGACAACTCAAAAAATAGAAGAAAAATAGTGAAAAAACCTAAAAAAAACTGGAGGAAAGAGCTTGAAATATGAAAAAATGGAGGTTGTCTTAGTCTTTGTGCTTTTGTCTTTTCCATTCTCTAAGGAACCTTTTGCCAGGTATTTACTTTTCTTCCTTTTTTTTCGTTTTCTTTTATTGTTATTTCTCTTTTGGTAATTTATTTTCTTCTTTATTACCTTTACATTTAAATTGCTTAGAAATTACCATTATCATGACTTCTAGACTTGAAAAATTACATCGGTTATTGGATGACCTAAAAAACTAGAAGGATCCTTTGTTGGCTCTATGATTTTGCTTAAATTTTCTAAGGAGTGTTTCTTTAGATAGGAATTTACTACTTACTGCTACTTGGTATTAGGACCTGAGGTTCCATGTATTCAAGTTCACACATTAGGAAGTGTGCCTTCCACCAAAGGAATTTCTGCAATAGTCAATGCTAGGTTCGAGCTCAGTACTCGACCATGGCTATGCCTTCTTTTATTTATGGCTATGTAGAGTGGTGGCTCGTGCCCTGGGTATTCTTCCTTCTAAGGCTAGGGGTTTAATAATGCCTTATGGAAAGACATTCTTACTGGCATTCTTTCTTCTAAGGCTAGGGGTTTAATGCTTTATGGGAAGACATTCTTACTGGAGTTGTTGATTGATGTATTGATCAATTTTGACGATATACCCACCTTCCATTTCAGTGTGGTATTGCTTTGCTATCTTGCTCGATGTTTATTGATGCATGATGATGATCCCATGACTGGAGATTATAAGTTGTTTAGCATTGTAGATAGCATATTCTGGAGGCATAATTAATTTCTCCTGATCTTGGCATAGACCATCATTGGCTTGGATGCCATTTTTCATAACTCTTATTCTTTTCTCACTAGCAGCCCCATGCTTCTTCAAATAAGTCCTTATTTTAAAGGTAGCATGCCCTTTTTGGGTTTTCATGCTAGCTATTCTTACTGAAAGATGCATCCTTGTAGATTTTTACATATTTCTTTACCCTATTTTTGGCTAAGATAAATCCAACTCACCCTAGCAGTTCTTTTTTATTAGATATGGCTTAACAAGAAATTGAAGGTGCTATCAAAGCCCCCTTCTTCAGCTAGAGTTACAAGCATTTATCCTATGAGACATATTATAGTCAAATAGCTGCAATGTGAGTTTTTGACAATTTAAGATGGAGTTGACTGGATAAGCTATCTGCTAGATGATGACATTGTGTTCAGGTGAACCTAGCTGCCTATCACCTCCATGGTTTAAGATGGAGCTTCTGGATGTGTTCCTCTATACGGACTGCATCAAGCCACTTCTCTATTGCCGCCCAACATGCTCATTCAGCCTTACTACTCTCATTTCTTGATAGACTATTATTGGAGGATTTGGACCTAACTCTCTATAAGGACTTTTGTCCCAAGATTTGTGCTTACAACTTCACGACTTTAGCCTTTTACAAGTAATGGGTCACTAGTCCAGTAGTTGATAATAGGCTATCTCATCTTGGGCACCTAGACGGAGAGAGATATGTGATACAAATAGACTAGATTAGATACCATTACAGATTATGTTTTTTTCTTTTATTGAACTTTTAAAACTTGAACATGTGAAAAGAATGTGCTACTTTTTTTAACACTTTGATTATACTATGCATACATGCATGACATTTCCTTTTTTGATTTTAGTAACATGATCATCATTTGAGATTATCCCAATTGCATATATTGTTTAATCTCGAATGAAATTTTACAATCATCATTCACTCCTATTATCAATAAGCCCTCTTAGGCTTTCTTGATTGATTATTTTCTCTTGGCCTCTAATTTTTACCTAGGGTGTTTTTTTTAATTTTCACCCTAATGAGGCACCCAATTTTAGCAAGGCCGTCATTTTTTTGATTTTTAACTCGTGTGGCATTTATTCTCTTCTTTTTATCTTTTAGTCTTAGCCATAAAACCTTTTTAATCTATCTATATTTAGTGGTTCTCTGAATTTATTGCCCTTTCTATCTGATAGAATGACAACTTCCTTGGATAACAACTTTTTTGAGCATAGAAGGTCCTTCCCATGTGGGCCTAAACTTACCTCAAATATCAAAAATCCTTGGTCTCATTTATTTGAACACCAAATCTCCCTCTTTCAAAGGATTCTTTTTAAACTTCTTCCCAAATGAGCGAGCAAGTCTCTTTTAAATTATATGATTGTAATAATATGCCCTTATTCTATCCCTATTAAGTAGGTTAAGCTGCAATAACCTCTATCTAGCCTATTCTTTCATTGGTATATTAGCTTTCAAAACCACCCTCAAAGATTGATGCTCAATTTCTACTGGTAATACTGCTTATGTTCCATTGACCAAAGAAAATAGAGTAGCTCCTATTGTAGTTATGGTTGCAGTTTTGTAACCTTATAATGCAAAGGGTAGTTTATCTGCCTAATCTTTATAAGTACGCATAATCTTGGCCAGAATCCTTTTCTCATTCTTATTAGCTGCTTTGACTACTCCATTCACTTAAAGTCTATAAGGAGAAGATTTATGATGATGGATCCCATACTCGATAAGTATCTATCTATTTTCACCGGAGAACTGTAACCCATTATTCGACACTACATGATGAGGCAAATCGTATCTACATATCAAGTTCTTCTTAATGAACTTAGCCATATCCCTTGCATCTACCTTCTTGAAGGATTCAACTTCTATCCATTTGGTGAAATAATCAATGGCCACTATGATGAACCTGTGTCCATTCGGAGCTGGTGGATGGATCATGCCCATGATATCTATGCCCCAAGTGATGTGAGATTGCATAGCTCAAAAATGAGTAAGCATCTCAGGTCTGCATATTGTTGGCATATTTTGCATTTTGTGACATACTTGGAACAATCGTTATCCATTATGAGCCAAAAGAATCCTTAATGCTTAATCTTCTTAGCTAAAGCTAAACCATTCATATGGGCTCCACACACTCTTACATGCATTTCTTTCATGACCTTCTTTACTTCCTTTTCATCCAAACACCATAGTTAGATTCCATTATGCTGTCTTTTATAAAGCACTCCTCTACATTAATGAATTAGTTTGATAGGTTCTAAATCATCCTCTAGTCATTTTTGATTGCTTCCTCAGGAAATACTGACTTCTCTAAGTAATTTTGGATGTCATAATATCAAGATTTCCCATCATCTACTTCGATATCCACTATCTGCTCGTATTGGAAGTATGATTTATCAAAACTCAAAATTAGCACAAGCTTTATGCTTACCTCTTTTGAATTATCTCAGATTGAGACTAAGGTGGCTAAAGCATCTGCTAGTTGATTTTCCACTCTAGGCACATATCCAAAAGTGCAGACTTTAAATTAACTAATTAAAGTTTTCAGACACTTAAAATAAGGTGATAATCATTCTTCTTTATTCAACCATTTACCCCTCACTTGATAAATTACCAAAGATGAATCCCTAAACGCTTTTATGGATTTTCTGCCACAGCTAACAGGGCTTCCAACTCAAAAATCAAAGCTTTATATTCAGTTTCATTGTTCTTAGCTTTATACCCCAGTTTCTTAGCTAATGGCATTTTTTCTCCTTATGGGGTCACTAGGATCACTCCTACTCCTTCTTCTTTGTTGTTTACAGCCTTATCAAAGTACATATGCTAGCCTTGCACTATTATAGCCGTGATGTGCTCATCAGGAAACTTATAAGATATTTGTTCTCCTCTAAAAGGTTAATCAGCTAGGAGCTCTGCTATTGCTCTCCTTTTTATGCTCTTCCTAGTGATGTATTCTATGTCAAACTCTTATAAGAGAATTAACCATCTTCCTATCTTTCTTAATAGTGAAGGCACTTTTTGTAAGCACCTAAGGGGGTTCTTTTTAACCATTGTTATATCTTATAGGAATGAAAGTAATGTCCCAATTTCTTTGATGCCCATATAACTACCAAATATATCTTTTTAACTTCTATATATTTTGCTTTATAAGGGAAAAACTTCTTGCTGAGGTAGTACACTGCGTACTCAATCCTAAAGTTATCTTTTTGAGCCATCATTATTCCTACTGAACTATCCTCTATAGCCAGATACAAAATTAAGGGCTTACCTGGCTAATGCGATCTCAACACTGATGGATGGAGTAGGTACTCTTTAAGGTGTCAAACATTTTATGGTAATCCTCATTCCAAGCCACTAGTTGGTCCTTCTTGAGTAGCTTGAATATTGGCTTGCAAATTGAAGTTAGCTTGGGTATGGGCATATCTCTAATAGCTCTCACTTTATCAGGATCTACCTTTATACCTTTCTAGTCACTATATGCCTTAAAAGGCTACCAAAAGTGACACCAAATATGAACTTCTTCAGGTTAAGGCAAAAGTTGTACTTAGCAAACCTCTAGAAGAAATTTTGTAACTCCTTAAAATGACCTTCAAGTGTAATTGACTTGATAATCATGTTATCTACATATACCTCAACTTCCTTATGAATCAAGCATCAAGTATCTTAGTTGCCAACCTTTGATAGGTAGCACCTGCATTTTTAAGTTCATAGGTAAATACCTAATAGGCATAATACCTCATTCAGTTATTAAAGCCATCTTAATTTGGTCCACTATCTTATGCAGAATTTGGTTATACCCAGCATATTTGTCTACAGAGCTATATATGGCATAAGGGGCTACACTATTAACCAGGACATCTATGTGATGTAAGGAAAAATCATCTTTAGGATAGGCCTTGTTCAAATCCATATAATCCTCACAAACTCTGACTCTTCTATGCTACATAGCCATTAGAACTATATTTGCTAGCCATATGGGATATTGAACCTCCACTAGGAACCTAGCCTCTATCAATTTCTTATCTTTTTTTTTAACCTTTTCAACCCATTTTGGTTTAAGTCTCCTATACTTTTACTTGATTAGTTTGTACCTCAGATATGTTGGAATGGAATGTTTAGTGATTTCCTGATCTATTCCCGACATATCCTTATAGGTCTAAGCAAATACTATTTCATATTTTTCAACATTCTCTTAAATTTTTCTCTTTCCTTAAGAGTTATGTCTACTGACGATAAAATTTCTTTCGGATTTTCTTTTATTCTAAGATTAAATTAAACATGTGTTTATAGAGTTAATGTCAAATATGAATGATTCATGATCATGATTATGTATATTAAAATCAAAGGAAACATCACATAAGTAAGTAAAATTGATCATCTTATTAATAAAATTAAAGGAGCAATCAATGTTCTTATAAAAAATTTTAGGAATATAAACAATATCAATAATAGTATCTTTTTCAATCTTGGCCACATCAGATGTCTCTCCAACCTCAGCCTCAGCCTCAGCCTCGGATGGATTTTCAGCCTCAATCTTCCTTTTTCCCTTTAGCAAAAGACCAAGCAATATCTCTGTTATAACCTCTTTAAGTGATTCATTATCCTAAACAGAATGATGTAGAATAATCTCTTCATCCCAAAAACCCTTAACTGGGTTGATAATCCCTTGATCCCAGTTGAAGACATTATTGAACAGCTTAAACCTTGGCACTACTTTGTCCCTAATCAGTTAAGGTTAACTTTTTCCATAATAAAGGTAGATACCTAAAGCTGGCACGAAGCTCTGTGAGATGTGAGGAATCCCTTTTGCTACTTTTTTTTCCTTTCCCTTTTGGCTAGTACCAGTAAAGCCTAAACCTTTCTTTTTCTTCTAACCCTTAGCAACTATAACAGTCTAAGACCCTTGGGATTTTTTGCTATAGCAAATTCATCTTCTTCAACTTTTTGATTACCTGAAGACTATCGGCAAAGATACCCTTACCTTTTTCATCACTGATGATCAATACATGAAACTTACTGAATGGTTGTTTAACTATCTCGAGTGCAGACACCTAATTTTCCCTAGTAGCTTTAATGGTGACTATCTAACCATCATAGGGGATCTTAATCATTTGATACAATATGGAAGGCATGTTGCCCAACTTGTGAAACCATGGTCTTCCAATAGCATAGAGAAATTGGCCGGTATAGGTAGCACTACAAACTTAGCTTCTATTTCAATAGGTCATATCTTTACTATAGTCTTTAAGGTCCCAGCAGCTTATCTTTTGGAGTTATCATAAGCAAAGATGGTCAAATTAGACTTATTCAACATACTTTTATTCAACCTAAAAGCTGAAATTGCCATTAAAGGACAAACATTGATAGAAGATCCGTCATCTACCATCACATATGGTGTGTGCTTGCCATTCACCTAGGCTTTGATGTATAGAGGGCGGTTGTGATTTATCCCTTCAGTAGGAAAGTCTGCATTAAAGTATATAACATTCACTTCAATCCCTCACTTAACCAAATCCAACAATTCAAAGGGTGAGATGGTAGTGGTAATAGTAGACTCACATAGGGCTTTTCACGACTGCATTCACCTTCTTCTCTTCTCTCGCCTCTTTTTCACTCTCACTAGTTGAACTCCAAATGTCAATGGGCACTAAACTACATTTATCATCACTTTCTATGGGGGTATCCTAACAATTAATCATCAAAACTGGACAATTTTCTTCACTTGATTCTATTACTTTAGGGGCAAAATGGATAACGACCATGTACTCTTTCCCATACAGGTCTCTCATGATGTACAATTTAGGTAGACTTGACTCAATCATAAATACTAGAGGAGGAATAGCATTATAACCTCCTTTTTTCTTCTTATCTGTCTTTTTAGGATCTAAAATCTGCTTAGTATCTATCAAATCCTGAATTTTGTTCCTTAAGCTAGGATAATAATTGATCAAATGCCCAGTATGATAATGGTATATACAGTACTGATTTTTCCTATGGTGAGGCAGCCCCTAACTCTTTATAGGCCTTAAGGGAAATGGCTGAAGCTTTCTTTCCTTGGTCAAATAATATAGGACCCAAGGTAATAACTTACCTAAATTGGAATAATACCTTTGACCAACCTCTATGGTGGACACTTCTGTAATCTTACTAGTTATAATTGACCCACTATTGTTCCCTACTGCCTTGTTATTGCTAAAGTTTCCTCTAGCATTCTCACTGCTCATGCTTCTAGCCAAATACTCTCCTTCAGCTTCTATGGCTATATCCTTCAAAGACTTCCAATCCATCAGACCCTTCATCTTCAAACCATCCCTCAGATACGAGCTTGCATTCCTATGAACAACCTGATCTGATTAGTTATGTTAGGTTTCCTCTTCATTTCCATCACCATATTTCTCAACCTAGTGAGGTATTCATGGAAAGATTCATTATACTTCTACTGAAGAAGTTTGAAGTTTTTTAGGTGACCTTTATTCTGGTACTATAGTCATACTACTTAAGGAACTCTTTAGTCAATAGATCCATATCCTTTTTAATATGCCTATCCAATCCATGGTACCAATCAATTATAGGACCAATCAAGCCTAGGCAAAAGTACTCTACTTTTTGTTTTCTTGATAAGGGTGTTCCCCTTAATAATTAGTATAGACTTCTTTATATGGGCTGAAGGGTTTAAAGTACCATCAAATCTCAACATATCAAGCATTTTAAATCTCTAAGGTAATGGCTTATCCCCATCTAAGTTCCTATTCTTAAGATTCATACCCATACCAGCTGATAGCAACCTAGACATGTTTTCAATCTTCTCCTCCATCTTTTTGAAAACTGGATCCTCAACACCAAAACCTCTATTCCTCATGTTCATTTTTGGAGGGATATATACTTCATCTCCCTTTTCTATAAAGTTTTTCTTAGGAACATGCATCCTTTCCCTTCTTGGTGGGTCTTGAGGCATAGTAGCCTTAATAGTGGTAAAATCCCCATATATGTTAGCTTTGCAACTCCACAAAAAGGTGTTACAAGTTGAGCTCTAGTGTTTGGTGGTATGAAAGCCACCATCCTACAAATCATAGCCATAAACCTCTCTTAAAGTTTAAAAACCTCTTATCCAATCCCTTATCTAAGTCATCCTGCACTATTGAAGTCCCTATAAGAGTAACATTTAGCCTTTCCCTCAGGAATAGAAACCTTATTATCATATTATCAGCTATTTTCCTAGTCTCACTCACCCTATTGGTCTTATTCAACTGATTGTCTACCATTTTTGATCTCGTCTCTTGACTATTTTCTAACAACTGACTTGGACCTAACTTAAAACTGACCTCTAAACCAAATGTTGAATTCGAACTTGACCTCAATAGCCTAGATATTGATCTTCAGATCAAGTGACCATCTGACCCTCTAGACTACCTAGATAAGTCTATGATGGCTGCAAGAGTTGGATGTTAGGAGTGATGTATGGTGAATGATGCATGAACATGGTATATACATGATGTATGAATGCAATGTATACTTTCATTAAGCATCAATCACAACCACACACTAGCATAGATAATAGCCTTTCAACCTTATTGCTCCTACACAAGAGGTTGTGTGATCTCTATCCTAAGTGATTTTAGGCCATAGGTCAACCAAGGACCAGATGGATGCATATGGTGCATGGTAAAAAATTGGCATTATAACCTCTTTAATTGAAAGCATAGGCATATGGGTTTTGACAATTATGTATTTTGACTAACTAATATAGATCGGGTTAGGCCCGTCGGGCTATTGCAACCTTTGACTGGTACCCTTCTATTTGTTAGAGTTTCATCAATATATAAAAGTCCATATAGCATGCAAACATTATTATGGTTATATAACTTAGGGGAAGTTGCTATTATCATTATATTGGCTTTAGTCAAGGGTGATGAGACTTTAAGGCTGGCCAAGCATGGTGTCTCCCAATAGGTTCAGCTCATCACGAGTATAATGATTGATGGGTTGCCATTTTATATACCATTTGGTATTGAACTTGGGCTAGTGGGTCTCCTTGAACCTCCTTACATTGAGTGAATGTTGGGCATAATTTATTCGGGGTTAAAAAGAGATGCCTAACTTAATTTTAAGGCTCTAAGATGTGTGCAAGAAAATGCAATTTAGAAAAGATATAGGATTAATAATAAAATCCCATTATAAAAAACTTAACTAAGTTACTTTTAGGAGCAAGGTCTCTTTAGTCCCCAGTGGAGTCACCACTGTAATGCATGTTGGAGCTATAGCTTATTTTAGTTGGATTCTTGAAAACCCATTTTAGGGTTCAAAAATGGACGAGGCTCACTTTTAATCATGAATTGGCCACTTCACCATAAAAAGGGATCAAGCCCAATTTATGGTTAGTAGTCAACCCACGAAAGCATCTATTAAGGGGCCCAAGAAGGTAGATGTCATGAAATTGCCACCCGATAAAATATCAGGAAATGAATCTTGACCTTTTGATGCCCAAATAGAGATTGGTATTTGGGACATCACTCTTATTAGGCATCTTAGTTAGTTATTATTTTATAAGTGAGTATTAAATTTATCTACTCTCCTTTCTCACATGATGCAAGCGGTGGAATTAAATAAACTTCCTAATCTTGATAAAAAAGCAATCAATAAATACTTTAAAGAATGAAATCCTACTTAGATTATTACATAAGCAAATCGTTCAGTGAGAAAAGTAAATTACATATATAAATTAGGGCATTTATTTGAGTTAGGAACATTAAAATTAGACATTGATCCATGTTTTGAAGAAAAATCCAATTTATTTAATAGAAATCATTTGTGAATGCCTTTTTCCTCTAAACATGTATAAAAATTCTTTTTTACTACCTATTACATCCCGAAATAAAATACATCCAATATACCAAGTAAACAAACAACATAAAATAATTAAAATAAAACTAAATAATAGCTAGAATAAGCAATAAAAGAAATAACTAAGTGAGATAACCCGAAATGAACATTAGCCCATCGATCGATCAGGAGGCACAAATCCTAATACAAGATGCCTTGTAAAAATACTTCCGAGATCAAAAGTGTACATACTCATAAAAGAACACAAAAAGATAAATAAATTAACATCACAAAAATAGATATCACAAATATAGCATAGCTAATCATAAAGCCATTTACACAGTACAGAAAATAACTACATACAAAACTAAATTATACATAATAATGCCTTAAACATTACAAACATCAAATACATGACATAAGTAAATAAAATACATGAAAATATACACTAAAATTGCTTAAAAATCAGCTATGGATGCCTAGAATAGGTGAGGGATGCCCATATCTAAGGCGAGGAGAAGGCCCACGATGTCCCATCTATAGCTTTGATAGACGGGTGTTTATGGGGTCTTCTTTTTATCCATCATCGCTGGGTAAAATAGAATGTAGATTTTTAGGACCAAAACATGCAAAAAATCATACAAAACATATCTTAACCCAAATCATGCAATTATCAGAACCTAAACTATGCTAAAGCAGTGTTTTAACATCAAATCAAACATAAAATACTAATAAAATATATTAAAATACAAATTTATACAATGGAGAATAAAAGATTAAACTACAACGATGGAGGAATCTTATTTTAAACACACCATTAACATGCCATTTCAATTTAGATTCATGTTTTAACACATTTACAAATGCCAAAAAATCAAATGCAACATTTAAACATAACTATTTCAAAAAATTTCACATGGTTTATGTATGACAATTCTAGAGAGAGAAAGAAATAAAAGTAGAGAAAGCCTAAAATATTATCCTTAGGAGATATTCTAACTCTAAAATTCTTATAGTCTAGATCTCTACTCCAATTTGATTCTTTATTTTCAAAAAAATGATGAAAATCATTTGTATTTGTTTATTTTATCCAAAGAAATTGTTAGAATAAGCTCTTAGAGAGAGAAAATTAACTTTTTCTTCTTCCATAAAGTTTTATGCTCTTTGTAGACAATGATTCCTTCTCTATCAAAACCTTAGAATTTTAGGCTTTATACTTAGGTTAGAGTTGGAGTTGGATTTCAACTCTAACTTCCCAAACCTGGAGGAAAATCCACTCAAAATCTGGACTTTTCCTTTCGAAATATATCTTTATATTTTTTAAATTCTAGAAATATGGAAATTTTGAAATTCGAGCCATGGACAGGCATCCCTCAATAGGTGGCATCCTTCCCTCACCCTAAAATTTTAAAATTCCTAAAATACCCCTAATTCAACCTATGCTGGGGAAAGGGAGCCACAGACGGGTGCCTTTCAAGTGATAAATGGACATTTGACACCACTGAAGGCCTAAATTAAGGTATTTATGCATCTTTTGTTAAAATACTTGAAAATACTTGGAAAATCATAAAAATCTTCAAGAAATATTGAGAAATTCACAATCTAGGCTTTGAGATCTAAGCCTATTGTCAGTAATATATTATTTTCTCATCAAAAGGTAACCCTGATCTAGGCTATCTCGTGTCACGATATTTAGAGCAAGACTACATTATATCTTTCCTTTTTCTTTTCCCTTTTTTCTTGATTAATGATCTGCTTGTTATCGATAAGATCTTGGATCCTATCACTTAAAGTTCTACTGTGATCCATAAGATGACATATGTGCTGATGATATACACAGTGTTAATTAGCCTAATGATTAGGCTGGCCTTGACTTCTAACAAGCTTGGCCCGCAAAGATTGCAATTTCCCCTCCTTCATCAATCGATCAAGTACCCAAAACAAAGACCTGCCTAGGTTTGAATAATGACTTTGGTTGCTCTCAGTAGCAGATACCTCAACGATCTTTTCAGTAGCAGTTGTGTGACATGTGCTGAACCTCGTAGGCATTCGATATACCCTTAAAAACCCATTTTTAGGGCTTAAGATTGAATGAGGTTATTTAGACTCGTAAAAGCCAATCACTTAGTAATGAATAATGATTCAACCAATACGTGATGTACTCTGGCCTCCAAAAGGTGTGAGATAGTGCACCAAAGTATCCCTATCCATTTACCAATGACGAACTTACAAGGCATCTGTTGAGCATCACAAGGCTTTATTTTAGGAGTTGCCACCTAATAGGACATTAGAAAAGTGAATTTTTTAATACCTTATGATACCGAAACTAGAGAGGGACTGTATTCCTCTCCAATTTATACCCTTGGTTAATATTATAAATAAGTTTAATGATTAATATATTTCATCTTTTTTCTCACATGAGTTATTATGCATAAAAATAAAAGCACATTCAATCATGTTGGAAAGTGGTAAAGCATTTATAGAAAGCTTATAAAAAATATGGCATTGAAAGCATTAAAAAATAAGAACAAAGTAAAGATAAAAATCAAGCATAAATTGAGGAATTAATTAAGTTCATTTAAGTGAGGACGTTGGTCCTCGCATGCACTTTTATAAAAAGGTGGCATTTTAGGTGTATTGTAGATAAATTATCCCTCGCGGCATTGAAAATAGAGTCGTGTTAATTAATTTTAAGGTAGAAAATTATTCATAAGTTTTTAGATTTATTGTTGAATAAAACCTTTATTTATACTAAACAAAGACATGAGAAAAATATTAATATGAATAAAGCATGCATAAAGCAGGCTATTTATTAAATTGGAAACAATGGTTCACTCGTACATATTTATAAAATTCTTTTGGGTGATTTTTGGAATAAAATAGGATATTGATCCATTTTATGACAAAAATCCAATTTAATTAAGTAGAAATATTTGTGTGTTATTTTTAGTTAAAGCATGTAAAAGCTACTTTTTACTAGCTATTACAGACAATTAAAGTCATTACATGATATTACAAGTCTGAAAATAAATAATAGGAAAATAAATTCTAAGCTATCCGGCTTCATCATATTCTCAAGCCCAACCCAGGTGGAAAATTGCATATATAAAAAATACGACAATAGAAAATCATTAGTGCATAATGATAAAAATGACAATAAAAATAAAGCAATAAAATTAATGATAATATTAAATAATAATAATAATAATAATAATAATAATAATACAAATATTATCATAAAAATATTAATAATAATAATATTTGCAATAATAAAGTAATCAACAACAACAACAACAACAACAATAATAATAATAATAATAATAATAATAATAATAATAAAGTCAACAATAAAGATATTAATAAAAGTAACACTACAAGAGAAATATTAATGACAACATTAAGTCAAAAATAATAATAAAAGGAATAATAATATAAATTAATAAAATTATATATATATATATATATATATATATATATATATATATATATATATATATATATATATATATATATAATGTTAAATGGTGAGAGAGAAAAGTCAAAAGTCCTAAAAAAAATAGAAAAAACAATGAAAAAAGAAGAAAAAGATAAAAAGTTCAAAAGGGTCGTGATGGAGTGAGTGACGAGGAGAGAGGCAAGGTGACTAGAACTTTTAGCGACGGGAATTTTTATCTGTCACCATAAATTCCTATAGCTAAAGGTTCTCAGTAAAACAAAATGAATTTAAAGAAAAGAGCTTTTAGCGACAGAAATGAGCAAGCTTCACTAAAGGACCTGGAGAAAACACACTTGTAGGGTACAAAGGAAAAATCATGTTTTACCCAAAAAACCTACAAAAAAAAAACCATAAATGCCACATAATAAAATACTGATTAAAATATATGTCAAATTTTATAAAAAGCAAATAAACAATTTAAATTAATATGTTTAACAAATTAACAAAATGACAATAAATTAACATATTAAATAAAAAACAACAAATTAATTAGAACTAATATTAATTTACATAGTAAAACAAATAATTTATCAACTAAAATAACAAATTCACACAACTAAGTTAATCAATTACCAATTAATTGGTAAATAACCAAATATTAAACTAAATAACAAATTAATGTAATAAAACACACAATTAACACAATTAATAAAATAATAAATCCTTACCAAGCTATATGAAAAACAATTAAATTGTTAACTAATTTAATAAATTAATTAACAAAATTAGTTAATAAATATACAATTAATTAACAATTAATAAACACATATGTGAAATTAACAAAATATGTTAGTAGATCTACAAAATTAATAAAGTAATAAACTTAAAAATATTATTTACAAATTTAATTAAAAATTAGTTATTTAAGATTGTAGATTTTAGGGATCGAGAATATTACCTTCAGTATCAGTTTTCCCAAGGATGAAAAGTCGGTGCTCTATGGAATTTTTCCAATTTTATATGATTTTTTGGAAATTTTTTAGTTAAAAATTTTAGTTTTCATTAAAGGCCTTAACGAAGATGATGATGATGATGATCAAGAAAGGGAGATTGGGGCTTGGTCACATGAGAGTATGTGTGAGAGAGAGATTAGGAGATAGGGAGGAGAGTAATCCTGCTTAGGGGCTAAGTAAAGGCCATAAAATATCCAAAATGGATAAGTTTTCATCAAGGATTTTTTTCCTAGTTTTTGTCCCATAAATGCGGGCTAATTTTGCATTTTTTAGGCTATCACGGGCTTAGCCCATGAGGGTGTCATGGGTTTGGTCCATCATAGACCCTTATCACAGGTTGCTTGTGATAGAGTTTGACTCTGCTTCCTTTTCTCAGTCGATAGACCTCTAACTCAAAATATTTTTCTATTTTTAGGCCCAAATATGACATTTTTTCAATAATGTGTCTTCTAGCCATTTGTTCCCATTTGTCTAATATTTCCAATAAATAAAAAATCACTCAATTTGGACTTATATTTTGGGATTTATGGCCAAAATACTAACGACTACTCTTAAAAAAATTTTAGGGACAGAATTGGTGCTTTGACTTTGAAAAATCACTGAGAACAATGGATTCATAATTAAGTCATGATCTCTTCATTAAAGTTGGTATAAATTGAGTCTAGTTTCTATTAAAAATTTATTTCTCTTAATAGGATGCCTACAGAGTGAGTTATGCCCAAAACACTATAGATTGATCCAAAAACCAGGATAGATTCAGGTCATATGTGTTCGAGCCTAATTTCGAGAACCTTAAGGGCTGAAATAGGTTCAAATGTCTTATCAAAGTTTTAGATCTATGTCTTAAGATTTAAATGGCTTTATAATCATCTAATTATGAGGTATGTAGATCGAGATAAAGTAAAAAAACCCGAACTGCTCGATGTTTTAAAAATCGATTTTCTCATTTTGCACTGTATGAAAGAAATAAAGAGGAAAAATGCCCTAAAAATATTTTTAAACATTTAAAATCCATAAGAAAAATTGGAAACATTTTGAAAACATAAAATCCATGAATAAATCCTGGCACCTCTGCTCCTTGTCCATTTTTGAGAAACCCTTTCCTTATCATGTAACTCTGATTAGAAGCCGTCTTAGCATCCATTGTCTACAAGTTATGCCACTAGTTTTCCCAATTGTAACTCTATACTCTTGACATCCAGCATTAAAAACAACACTACCTGTGATGCTCACCCTCGGCTTCAATGGCAATATCCTTCTAGGATTCCCAATCTTTTAACCCTTTCATCTTTAGGCCTTCCTTTAAATAGGGGCTAGCATTCCTAATAAAAATCCTAATCCGATCAATGATATCAAGCTCTCTCTTTATCACTATTATTTTATTTCTCCACCTTATCAAATACTTATAAAAAGACTCATCTTATTTCTACTGCAGTAACTCAAGGCCCTTCAGAGTAACTTCCATCTATGTGTTATAGTCATACTGCCTCAGGAACTTTTTTGTCAATATATCCCCATTTTTTTAGTATGCCTATCCAAACCATTATACCAGTCAATAGCAGGATTGGTAAGACCAAGGCTGAAATACACAACCTTTTACCTTTTAGTTAGAGTGATGCCCTTCATAACCAAGGTATACTATTTGATATGAATAGATGGGTCAGAAGTACCATCAAACTTAGGCAAAGCATGTATCTTGAATTGTTGAGGGAGCACATCTTCACTTTTCAAATCCCTATCTTCTAAAATAACCCTCTTTCTAGTTGACAAGACCTGGGCCATGGCTTCTATCTTTTCTTTCATTTTCTTGAGAAAAGGGTCCTCAATTCTAGGCAACTTCCCCCTCGAGGCTTATGTGATTACTAGTTCTTCTTCCTCTTCAGGGATTAAATCCTCTTTAAAGGTAATACCTTTATCCTTTTGTTGTTTGGTGAATGAAGCTCTTAATCCCATTCCTCTTGACTTAGCCACCAAAGAGGTTCTTGTTGGGGCAATAATTAAAGTACCTCCTACAACCATAGGTTCCTTATAGGCAGCAACAATTGCCAAGGTTTGTTGGCCAGCAAGTTATTTCAAAGAGTCCATCATATCGATCATCATAAACCTTATCCTTTTTTTAAGTTCATCAACCCTTTTTTCCAGATCTTACTGTCAATAGCCCTTGTTTACATTAGATTTGCCATGTTTGTTCTCTCAGATGTTAGCTCAAAGACTTCAGCCAAACCTAAATCTATTTTCAATGCTGACTCAAATAACCCTAATAATGATCTCCTCACTAGATGCCTGTCCGAACTTTAAAACCACCTCGTCAACTTTATGGTGATTGCAGCTACTTGTAACCCTTAAGCAAGGATCTACTCTTTTGGTTTAGCGAAAAGATCCTACTGCTAAAACATTTTGATCAAGGACATTATAGCTTTTCTCAAGCTAAATTCCCAAAGAAATTCAGGATCAAAACTTGCCTAAGAAACACTCATCTTCTCACAACAAGTCACATCCCTAAACCACCTGGATGACTCTATAATGGCTAAAAAAGAAATTTGTTAGCATGATGCATGATTATGCATGCAATGCATGAGCATATTGTATATCATTCACAAGACATATATGCAAATCAAAACAAACCTTCTAACCTTATTTCTCCTACACAGGAGGTCATGTAATCTCTTTTCTAAGCGAGATTTGTTCATAGGTTAGCAGGAAACCTAATGAATGTGAATAGTGTACGGTGGAAAGTCGACAACATAACACCTTTTTATTTAAAGCATAAGCAAATGTGATATTTGTCTTTATACACTTGAGTCCTTCAAATAAATAAGCATAGGCTTACCAGGAAATGGGAGGCTTTGATTATTACCTACCTTAATTAATCAGAACTCGACCAAGTATATAGGTATCCAAATAGCAAGCAATGTGTTAGGGAGCATGTTACCTAAAGCAAGTATCCATGTCACTATATGAGGCTTTGGTCTGGTGGTATAACTTTAGGGCTACCCAAGCATAGTCTTTGCTAATGAGTCTAGCTTATCATGAGCATGATGATCAATTGGGTCACCATTTAATATACCAAAAGGTATGAGGCTTAGGCTAGTGGTTATCTAGAACACTTTCCTACATTGAGTGAACATAGGGTCACGCTTTGAGATTACATTATTGGTCAAATGGGGATGCCTAACTTAAGTCTAAGACCGTAGTATGTTTCTAATGCAACCTAAGTTAGAAAAGGACTAACATGATCAAACCATAAGCAACCATTTATATTATACCAACCAAGTCGCTTTCAAAATAAAATATCAAACAATCCCCAATGGAGTTGCCACTGTAAAGCACATCAAGCCTCGTATGCATTCGGTTTGCTCTCAAAAGATCGCTTTTAGGGCTTGAGATCGCATCAAGGTTTATTTCAATTCATAAAAACCAATCTTTTCATAATGGGCAAGGATTCAACCCAATCTGTAATGCCTTAAGGCTTCAAAAGGCATAAGATAGCATCATGGGTTATCCTTATTCATTTGCTAATGACTAACTTATGAGACGTTTACTAAGCATCACAAGGAATGCATTTAGGAGTTCCCACTCAATAAAACAAT
Organism: Excoecaria agallocha; assembly: GCA_037975025.1. NCBI lineage: Eukaryota > Viridiplantae > Streptophyta > Magnoliopsida > Malpighiales > Euphorbiaceae > Excoecaria > Excoecaria agallocha. The sequence goes on from CM075807.1 coordinate 104,324,235, forward strand.
GGAAAAATGATTTTGTAGCTTGGGACACTGAAACCAGATAGAGTTTGAATTTCACCCCTACTTGTATACTTGGTTAATAACAATATAAATAATTGCTTGTAACTAATTATTTTAATCCTTTTATCATGCATTATAGAGTATAAAATAAAACAAACACACATAAACACATAGAAAGCGATAAAATCATACATAAACCACTGTGATTCAAGGACATTGGTCCTGATGTACGTGAATAAATAAAAGAATTATTTGGCCTATTTTTAAATCATTGTTCAGGTAAAAAATATTTTTCCTGCACACTAGGAAATGTAAAATAGAAACATATATAAATCGAAATATTCATTGAATTCGAGAACATTGGTTCCTTCATGCATAATTAGAAATTCTTTTTAGTGTGACTTTTAAAATAAAATAAGACATTGATCTATTTTATTAATAAGACTCAATTAATTAAGTAAAAAAATACTTGATGTGAATTTTCTTGATTTTCGTGCCAAAATACCTTTTTTACTAATTATTACAATTCGCACGATAATAAAAGGCTAAAATACAAATAATTTAAATAAACTTGAATAAAATAAATTAACTGCCCTAGGTCCACTGAATCTCCTTTATTTCTCTCGGGTCCCCCGAATAAATTTTGAGTATTTATGCACATAAAGATAAAATAATGCATTGATTAACATAATATATTAAATATTTTATGCATAACAAAGAAATGCTTAACATGATACATTATTAACAAAATAAACTAAAGTAAAAAAAAATAGATGAGCGCAAGAAGAGAGAGAAAACGAGCAAAAGAGTGAGTCATGGACATCACTCAGGCAAGTCAAGGGCTAAAACTGAGTCACGACCTTGAATGGAACAAGTCACTATCCAATTAGGAATGAGTCATGGCCTAGTCAAGAGTGAGTCATGGACCAAGTCCGTGACTCACCATGACTCACTCACGACTCAAGGCCGTGAATTACTCCAGGACTGTCCAACAGCTACTAGAACGATGCAATGGCTAAAGCTCAAGGACACAAAACCTACTCTGAAGCTTAAAATACATAAAAAAAACACTCTTAAGCTTTTTTAAATCAACATATAAACTCAAAATAGGGTTTAAAAACACAAAATCATCAAGTGAGAGAAATAAATTATAGAGAGAGAAAATAGCAATTAAAGATATAAAACTCAAACCTATTCACAGAAAAATCATAAATTTATACATAAAATACAAAATCACACACAATTATAGGGATGATCATGGGGCGAGGAATCCCTATCTCTGGTGGGGAATCGCCCTGAATCAGGCAAAAAATCTCTAAAAATTTTCCTCGTAAGGGCGGGGATGGGGGAAAAATATTCCCCAACTTAGAATTCGGGATGGGGATAGCGATTGTGATCCCCGTTCTGAAATTTCCCCACCCCCAAAATATAGTAATTAAATTTATTATATTTATAAATTTTTTTTATTTTTAATTTTATCAATTGGTAAAATTTATATTAATTTAATTGGTAATTGAATTTATATTTTTTTAATTATTAAATGTTATATTTCAATTATAACTATTTGTTAAATATTATAGTTTGGTTATAATTAATTTTAAAAAAAATAAAATATTTTTTATATAGGGATGGGGACGAGAGGAATTTTCCCCTCAAAATATTACCAGGGACGGCCTTGCCCCCGCCCTACCTCTGTACGGAGCAGTGGGTGGGGAGCCATTCCCCGCCCCCACCCCACTTCATGATCATCCCTACACAATCATGCCAATAAAACCTTATTTACACAATGATAAGGAAAAACACAAAATCACACTAAGAAGGAGAAGAAACAGACCAAGCTAATTTAAGGAAAATGAAAAATAGATTTTTGCAAGAATTAAAGTTTTAGATCTACACAAAAGCCAGAGATTTACCTCTCACATTACATTCAGTAGAGTTATTTTTCAGAACCAATGAGTGTGCTTTTTTTACACCTCCCCTGCTTCCTTCATATATTTTCCAAAAATAAGAGCAAAAACCAATTTTCCTCTCTTCTCTTTTTCTCTCTAGTTTGTTACTTAACTCTTGTTATTCTCCAAAAACTATTCCATCCATCTTAAATTCTTTAGATTAAGATTAAAGGAAAAATATTTTTAATCCTGAAATAATCCCCTATTTTACAAGAAAAAAATAAGGAATTTTGGTCAAAAAAACCCAATCAAGATCTTAACTGGTGAGTTACGGACCATAACTCATGGAATGGACTCAGTGGGCCTACCTAGAAAAACCAAAAACACATTTTAAATAAAAGAGGGGTAAGTCTTAGACTAAAAACCATGACTCACTGGTGAGTCACAAACTTGAGTCAACCCTCAAGACTTAGGCCACAGTCTAATGAACGAAAATAAATCACTTTTCGAGGTTGTGACTTAGGAGCGAGTCATAGTCTTCACTCGTGAGTCAAGTTCATGACTCATTTCTGTGTCAACCAATAGCCATTGAATATGCTCACTTCGCTTGATTTAGAGAAAGAAACATAAATACACTTTTAAACGACCATTTTTCCCTCGAAGCTTGATAAATATTTTCTCGAAACAAACACTAGTGTAGGAGAAGAGAGAGCACTGCTACTTTTAGACTTTTTTTGAAATAGCATTATCCATATTAGGTAATCCTGATAGAGGCTCACTCAGGCCTAGTGTCTACACCATGCTCAAAATAATTTTTTAAATTCTCAAATAATTCTTTAAGGCTGCTCAAACTCGATCAACACCAATATTGATCTGCTACTTATTTTTTTTTATTTTTAACTTTTGAGACATTATTTGACCATTGTTTCACCTTAAATTTTATCTTTAGACTCATTATGAATTGAAATTCTCAATAATCAAGAAAATGTTTTATGGATCCTAAGTGGTACTATTTATCTCGATGGCACTATTCATGTCTCAAAAAGTACTATTCATATTAGTCATAAATTTTGGGGTGTCACACCATTCATTATTTAACCACTTTAATTGTTAGATGTTATTTCTATCATTCATTAACATACCATGCTATAATCTTTATATGTTATTTCCATTAGCTAAAGAATAACCATATATCATATTTACTACAAAATGATTTACAGTCTATATACAAATTAAAAAGATTTACAACTTGCAACTTCTTTTTATAGATACTTAAAATGTATCGAGAAATGGATTCAACTCTCTCATAAGTGGCCTACAAATGTTGAATCACTTTCAAAGAGAAATTATCCTATAAAGCCTAAAAAAACACGTGTTAAGCAGTGGCTCAGTGGGATTTGTAAATAAGTACTCAAATTCTAATTGAGGTCACAACCTCAAATAAGTTTAACAAGTAATAAAAAAGTATCATATTAATATTCAAGTATATTTATTTAATCCTATCTTTTTTTTAAAGTATGTAGTATAACAAATACTATATTTAAGCAAATCAACCTAAAAAAATTAACAATTTATCAAACTATAAATTTTATAGCTTTAATAAGCACCATTACCTTTATTTTCATTTTAAAAAGCCCCACTTGAAGCTTAAATACATTATGGGCTTGATAAAGAGAATTGTGGTGTAACACCCCCGTAACCATTGGTAAGATATGAAAACACACAACAAATAGGAAAATCAAGTTTTGAAAACCTAGATAAATTAAAATCCTTTTCCATAAGGTGGCATTGGTAGCCTATATTTAGAGTATAATTATTAGATTTTATATAAAAAAATATCACCATATATATTTCATTATTGTAGTTATTAACATACATATTCAAAACATATATAGATATATTTAAATTTATCAATTTTATATAGCCCAAAATTATACAATTGTAACAAATTTACTACATATATAATACAAAATTTTAGTTAAAAAGTATATTTTCTAATACAAAATCTTCGAAATTCATTGTCATTGGTCCCGTAGTTGCGATTGTCCTAAACCTAAAAATTATTATCAAAACCTACACGAAGGAGAACCACCTTACTAAGTAAGAATTACGTAGTGGAGAATTAGTATGCAAATCGATGACCACTCACAACGGTCATCTCATAAACACCCAAATGTATGCATAATAAAGATAATAAATATAGAGCCAATGGAATAAAGAAAAACAATTCTCATTATTTAAATGTACAAGTACTAGATCATGTTTATATCATTTCAATTTTTAATTTAAATAAGTTTACTTAGTCAGTATCAAAATACTTTCAGCAAAATATAGAACGCAATAGAAATGCTAATTCATTTCAAAGTTCATAATAGAAAATAAGATATTTATAGTTCGCCTGCTATCTCCTAAAGACGTGGATAACAGATACTGAAGATACTTGATCAAAGTATCAACTAAAGATGCCATAAGGTATCAACTAAAGAGGCTTAACCTCAACTAACAATCATAAGTTAAAAGTATTGTAGCACTAACTGAAGAGACAATAGTCTCAAAATAAAGACATCGTATTCTCATAGAATTAAAGCGATTGAAAAACCCTTCTAAATATACATATTTACCCACTACTTAGACACTATCAGGCCTAAATCATATGGTAAGACAATATATATGTGTGCCTCTATGTGTGTATCAAAAGCATATGCACATACCTATTAGACTCATTCTTAAGTCAAAATATAATCAAGCCAATATAGCATTTATCTTATACAATTTTTATGCATTCTTGTACACATAAGTATATAATCATTATTCACATTTAATTAGTCATTAAACATGTTCAAGTATGTGTTGAATAAATTTTACAAACTTACAGGACACTTCAGACGAATTTTCAGGTTTTTTTGAGAAGAAAAACTCGTAATAAATTCAAAAAATCTAGGGCTCAAGAAGGGTAAAAATTATTGTCAACCATGAGAGTCATTTGACCTAAATTTCTAAAGTTATAGAATGCAAACTCATGGTGGCCAGAAGAAGCCTCACAATGCACAAAAAATGCTGCTAGCAATAAGGGTCATGAATTTTCTAGGTTTTTAGTCTAATAGCTAATCTCATAGTGGTTAAAATTTCATACCAACGTGAGGGCTCTTTAAAAAAAAAGTAATTTCCTTAGTCCAGAACCCAATCTAATAGTAGGTAGAATTTCCTGCCAACCATAAGGGGTGCCAATTGTGCTTAATTTTCTGGGTAAAATTATAAGTTCAATTTATCTAGCTTTTTTAACATAGTTCTAGGCAATTTTAAAACCTAATGATCCTCTAGAAAAATATTCTAAAATACCTTAAGTTTTTAATAAATTAAAAATCAAAGTATTTGGATTTATAAACTAAGAGATATGCTTTAAACATCATAAACTTCTTTAAAATAAAAGCAGCATTAGATCTCTAATTTTAGGTTTATTTTTTAGTATCTTAGAGGTAAAATTAAATCTAGGTTTCTTAAGAAAATTGTAGCATCGTGACTTAAGATTTAAATAGCACTAGAATCAATCAATTTCAAGTTTTATCGGCCAAAATATGGGCAAAATACCAGATAGGGTGTGCAAATAGTTGGTTTGATTTGATTTTAGACCGAATTGAAAACCAAAGTTTGGAAAATATGAGAACCAAAATGAAATCGAAGTTTATAGAACAAAAAACCAAATGGACCGAAATAATTTTGATCGATTTGATTCGATTCAACCGATTCTAGATCATATAAGAGCTTTTTTTAATTGGACTTTCAACCTAAATGGGCCTATATATCCAACAAAATAAAACCAATTAATGTACAATCTTGCTTCAATAGCTTGAAACTTTTTCTTTCCCCTTTTCTACAGCTTTTTCTCTAACTCAAAACATAAAACCCATCTTAATTTAACACATACCACATATACACTTAAATTTACATGTTAGAGGAGATAATGATGGAGAATAAATCATTTTCCCACTAGGACATATGAAATTACCTTACCTTACTAACTTGAACCTATCAATTTTTTTTAATTAACTTCCACTTCCCAAGAACATATTTTTTACACCAATTTGAGAGAGAAAGGAGATTAAAATTCTAAAAATTTAGACCTAAAAATGCTAGCCATGATTTCCTCCTCTCTCAATAAATAAGTCAACTTTTATACATGATTCTAGAGTCATCAAATGTTAAAATCCCATTGGCCAAACTTTTCAATCATTTTCTCAATTAAAATTTCATTCTCATCTTCATTTCTAATTATCATTTTCATATAGTACTGCTTTGTTTATCATATTAATCTATATTTAACATATATTCTTATACACATAACTCATTTTAAATAATTTACTTATTTGCCTTTAACTTTTGCATTAATAGCCATTATGTCCTAACTTCATAATTAATATATAAAATCATTAATACCGATTTTGTACATATTCGTAAATGTACCATAATCTTGCTAAAGTATTATTTGGGACTTTACATGCAAATACTAAAAAATTGAATATTTATACTATAGAGATATCACCGTCTCAAACTATAACTATAGACAACAAAGGTTTGTGGGCACAAACCATCAAACTATCCCACTTGTAAATTTTAACATTTATAGGCATGCCTATTTATCCACAACTATGTTTTATTTAGGCTTTAATATTTGGGCTAAAACTTCCATAAAACAAAAATTGCTTTTACAAATCATATAAGAATATAAACATAAGTTTTTTAAGGTATCACACACTTTTATATTTGGTATGACATGTTCAAATAAAGATCATACAAAATTGAAATATAACTTTGAATTTTCTAGTAAAGAAACACAATATAGTAACACAAACATATGCACTTTTCAAGTGGTTCCATAATTGCTCATTAATAGACATTTTAAATCTAGATAGCTTCAAACCTCTAACTTATAGCCTTATTTTTAACCTTCAGTGGTTGAAATTGAAAAAAACATTTTGCATCAAAGTTACAGTTCTATCTATTTAATTTCTAAATAGATTTGAATCATTAAATTGTGATATTTAGGTAAAAGTTTATGGCCAAAATACTAAAAGCTGGTCTTTATAAGATTATACTCACCATATAGGAAGAATTAGATATCTACAATGTGTACTATTTTAAAACTAATTTTAAGTGGAGGTAAACCCTACTCTTTCCTTAAAATTTTTTGTACTATAAGTTAACTTTCCAAAGAGACTAGAATCACTTGATTTAAAACTTTAAAAAAGTGAGTTATATTTGTTACGCTACTAATCATTTTAGAATGCAAGAAAGATACCAAATTATGCTTTATATGTTATTTTCAACCAAGCTAGAGTTTTAATTGAAAAAAATGGTCTTCTGTAGATTTTTTCTATCAGATGTCTAATTTCTATAAGATTTAGAATCAAATCATTATCAAATGCATAACCCAGAATAACCAAAAGGAATAATTAGCTATTTTTGGGTATCTATACACGTACAAAATTGATAACTTGTCTTCAAGTCATGTTTTAGATGCCTTATAGATATAACTGAGTTATATCTCTCATAAAACTTATAGTAATATATCTTAGCTTTAATTTTAAATTTGAATCACCTATATCTAAGGTTTGTATGCAAAGTTACAACTAATTTTCTTACAACTATCTAGAAAAATTTCATTAATACCATCACTTCTTATTAAAGCAATTACTCAAAAATTTCACTAGAGTTTTTACTAAGTTAAGTCCAAGTATATAAATTTTAATTCAAATACATTTAAAGCAAACAATTTAATGATTTTAAGCCAAATAACTGGTAAAATTTAAGAAAATCCCAAACCTATTAATCAAAAAGCCTTAAGCAAAACTTTTTTTCCTTATTTACACATGAGTTTTTTTTTTCTTTTCCTCTCCTTTTTCTTTTACTCTCTTGTTCTCCTTCCTCTACTTGCAATTAAATCAAAGAAAAGTCACCTTAAGATCCTATCCATAGTAAACTTGTATATAAGGAGAAGTAAAACTAATATGAATTGTTTTTTTTTTCATTATTCAAGAGAAACTTATTAAAAATTCTAACTTAATTTACCTTGATTATCATCTCATCCTTTCCTCTAATATCTTCCCTTTATTTCCATGTCACTTGTTCTTCACTTTTTCATGGTTTACTTGTTTAAAAATCTTTTTTAGCTAAGATATGGCTTTAGTTAAAGGAAGAAGGAAGAGATAAAGATGAAGAATGATCTCTCTACTTAACTTTTACCTATATATGCATGATATTTTGGTTGGTTTCTTCCTAATTCAAGGCCATATGTTTTCCATTTTATACTACTTAAATTAAATAATCTTCTTTAAATTAAATTAATCACCATTTGTTAAGTTAGTCTTAGTTAAATTTATTTAGGTCACTAAAATCTCTTTAATTATTCAATTTCATCCTTACTTATTTTACTTCTTTTTAATTAGATCCAACTTTAACCCCTTTTATTTTGACACTATATTACTTATTATTTGAAAATATTACCAGGTCTTAAAAAATATAAGAATTATGGTGTTAAAAATATTTTCATATAGATAAATTCCCAAATGAGCAGAAGATCATTAACACCATACCAAATCACTAATCGTAAAATAGTACCGACACCAGACTTGAAAGCATTAGATCCCACGAACTTCCATTTTCATCTTGCAATAAATACCTATTCAATTTACCTCAAAATTTGAGTTCACATCATAGAATTTTATCCATAATATTAACATCTCTCCATTTCTTCCTTCACTCAATTAAATATATCTTGAAATCAATTAATTATATCCCCCATCAACCACATAAGAATCCATAAGTTCCCTTCGCTCTCTTTGGATTCCTCACAACTTATAGTAGGAACTTCTATTGACTTCCTGATTCTTTGGTTTTAACATTTTTAATTAACTTCCACTATGCATAGATTCTCTTATATTTTATGATAAATTTTTTAACAAAACATCAGCTTCTATATTCCTTCACACTCTAATAAACCTTATGATACTTAATTAATATACCTCATAAGTTTTTGAACCCTTAAATTTTGATATTCATTATAGTAATTCCTTTTCAGAATATCCAAATACTTAGATCAAAATAGTAATTTAATGGAAAAACTTATCTCTTATAATTTAAATTGTTTAATTTAAATACCACCTATTTCACAACAAAATCCTTCAACAATTCAATAACAAGTATTTACCTATTATTCATATCTCAATTCCTAAATACACTATTAAGAAATTTTAAGTCAAAATTTTGAATTTCAACTTACCTCAAACCTTTCTCACATTAATCTCAATTGTGGCACAATCATCAACTTAAATTCCTCTTCTTTGGACAATTTAAACTATGTTTTCTTTGCTAACTTAACATTCCTTTCATTCCTTTAAAGATATTGATTTCATTTGTTCATTTTTATATAAGATTAAAATAGAAAATTTTGCTTCTTTTGAACAATTTAAAGTTCCTTTCTACTATGCTTTCTTTGCTAACTCAACATTCCTTTCATTTCTTCAAATATATTGATTTCATTTGTTCATTTTCTATATAAGATTAAAATAAAAGATAGGGGAAAGAGTTAACATTGATGTTAGAACATACTATACAAAAGAAAGGAAATGGAAGATTCTCCTATTCTTCCAGTTTTTCATTTTGCAATAATTTAACTTTGACGGATTGAATTCCATCAATAATTACTCTTCTACGACCATTGACATCCTCTGTTATATGCACACACATCAACACATCTCTTACCAATTCCTCCTGATATGTGCTTATCTTTTTTAATTTTTTATTTAATCAAAAATTAAGATTGTTGCAATAATTAGGTTTTCCACCAATTTCCCTCAATGACAATTTATCGATGACTAATTGAAGTCAAACAATGTCTTCCTTTCATAAACCATCATCCTTGCTTGCCTTATGCCTACTTCAATATAACTCCAACCAAATCCACATCGCCTAATTATGTTTTTTTATTTACTTAAGAGTAAATGATTATTTTAACAATTTAATTACTCTTGTAGGCTTAACAGGTGGATCTTAGTTTTTTTTGTCTATTATAGATCCCTAACCATAGTATTGATAAAATAGGACATTGTTGATGCAGGTAGGTTAGTATATATATTATGTTTCTTAATTAAGTAAAGTATTAGTTCTTACAAGTTGTAAGCATGAGCTACTTAATACTAAGTTGCTTAATACTAACATGTGGAGGCTTGTTAGTGGAATAAGTACATTAGATGATCTATTATGAGATGATTGTGTGGATATTGTATACAATATTAGTTATTGCATCTCATTGTAGAAATAGGGAGCAAGACTGAGTTTACCAAGGATACTTTGGATGTCAAATGTTGTACTTTGACACCATTACTTATTATCCACCATGGATCATTCATAGCTTGATGTTAGGGTATAACATAAGGTATTTGAAGGTAATTAACTAATTAATAAAGGATTCACCACTCTTTGTAGATCAAGAGTATATCTCAAGCCTCTTAATGGAAGTCTTCATTTAAGTAGTTATTAGCCTAGACAATATGCATCATTACATGAAATTCATTAATGCATATTAATAAGAATGGAGATTTCGAGAATAAAAAACTAATAGATTCAGACTAGATCTGATATAGTCAGTCTAGTTAGAGTTAGTACATACTTTGAACTGAATTAGATGTGTATGATAAAAATAATGTATTGCATAATAACTATTTATAAAAGGATTATAGCCTTACCACAAACCTTTTGGACATTTGGGTGGTTATAATGCATTGCAAATCCTAATGGCATTAGGAATTCTAGGTCAAGTAAGATTCTTAATCCTAATATGATTGGGATTCACAATGCTAGTTGGATTATGACTATTTTTAATGTTTAAGAATGAAAAGGTTTAAGTTCATAAAGAATCATAGTTCATGTAAAAGTCTTAATTTAATTAGAATCCTAATCCAAAATTAATTCCTAATGCAAGTAGGAATCTTAATACAAGTAGGTTTTAAAGAAATCCTAATACAAGTATGATTCAAAAGTCTCTCGATGTAAATAGAATTAACATATCAAGTTATCAACGTATTTGGAAACTTAAAAGGTTGCAAACTATTAGGTTTGAAGTGCTAATATAAAAAGACATTTAACATAATAGGCCACTTGTTTAGGCCTATTATAAGTTAGCTTGAAAATTCACAAAGTCCTCATCAACTTGGATATTTTATGGGTTTTTCCTTTTCCTATCATTAATAGGAAGAACTAAAGTTATAATTAAGTTAGGCAAAGGACCATATATATAAATAATAAGATGGAAACTCATCCATCCTTTGTTATAGAAAGTCTTTAGGTTGAAATTTATACCTCATCTCTTTTTGTGTCTCTCATTAGCTAGCACTCAAAAAGATTAAAACAAATGTTTTTTTTTTGTTCCTTCATTTTATGTGGATATACTATTAGAGACATTTTAATTTGGATTGTTTTTGATTGCTACAACACGACAAGAAGACATAAGACTATTTAGAGCCAGAAGCAATAAATTGCAAAGGTAAATTCCTACATTATATGATAGCTTAGGAGATTCAAACTAATTTAATATAGGTTGATATTTGTTAATAGGTTATAAAATTTTAAATTCCATTACACATATATGAATATGAATGCTTATGATCCAACAAAAAAACACGTTTGTACTTGTCTCTTTTTGCCATTTGTACATTTTTACTTTTTAAGTATCTTACTATACACATCTACTTGCAACTATACCAATTTTCACGCAGGCACTTGTAAAAAATGTTCCACTTACCTATTTTGATGGACCATTTCCAATTTAAAAGAATGGTGTTGTAGACATGTATATTACATGGCATTTTAACTTTTTAATTTTTATTTTTTAAACTAAGTTTTTTGCACAACTATTTTTTTAGCATCTTATTACACACTTCTACTTGTAAAAAATTATCATTTGTATACCTTTACTTACAAAAAATGTATCATTTATCCACCTTAATAAACCTTTTCAATTTTTTTGAAACACTAGCATAATTTTTCTATAGTTTAAATTTTAATCATTTTTATCCTAATTGCCTATAATATTTTAATCAAAATTATATGATTATAATCTACATTTTAAGGAATTGAAGAATTAAATTAATATATAAATAATAGTAATCATATAATTAGTCATCATTTAATATCAAAAATGTTTAACAACTCAACATTTACTGCTACTTATTATTAGAACAACAACCATAGTATTTTAGATAATGAATAAGGATCAATTATACAATTACAATTATTTTTTGATGTTAATTTAATTGTTCTAATTTCTAGAATATAGGTTATAATTTTATAATTTTGATTAGAATAGTATAATTATATTTAATGTTATAAGCTAATACGGATCCAAGAGGGCTATCTTATGCCATTGAAGAGGGATAACCTTATGTCATTCAAATGTGTCTAAATGGAGTTAAAAAAAACATAAATAAAAGATCCAAATATCATTGGAGCATGCTCCAATTTATATGAGGTAGATTTGGTGTTTTACTTTCAATTATGGGTTTAAAGTGCATAGTCAAGCCTTTAGATCAATGCCTCATAAAAGGAAGCCTAAAGTGAAGATAAAGGAAGTTTTATGGGTTTAAAATAGCCTAAATAAAGATTCAAGCCTTTGAAGAACATGTGCAAGTCATGTGCAAGTTATATGCGGGGCATGTGTAAGAGGAAAACATATATATAGTAAGTGATATTTATGTAATAGGACTTTTATAGTCATAGTTAATTAGTTTGGACCTATTTAATAAAATTAGAATTTTATTTAAGTGAGACATGTGACTTCATTAAAACTCATGTGACTTAAGTAGCTTAATTAAGGTTTATTTTCTTAAGTAAGACACATGGGCCTATCTAAAACAAGCCTAACTCATCACTTTACTTTAGTTGGATTTTAAATAGTTATTTTAGCCTATTTTAGGTAAGATTTGATCTTTTAAATCTATTGGGCTTATGTATACCCATTCCCTTATGTTTAAAACTAGTTAAGAGTATAAATACTCTCTTTTAGCCATGTAAAAGGGAGATTGGTGAATGAAAATGAGTTGAGAGATTTCTCTTCAAGAAAGCTTTATTATTTCTTCTTAATTGCATTAAGAATTTGATTACTTATCAATTATTTTGATTGTAAACTTTTCATCTTCTTTACTATCCTAATTACTTGCATTTCCAATCACTTGTTACTTGGGGGCTCAATAGGGAGGTTGTTTATCTAATTTGTCTTTGCCATTAAAGTGTATGTTTAAGGGGTTTTGGATTCTTTAACCTTGGGATTCCGCATCATTTGGTATCAGAGCCAAAAGTAAGGTAAATTTCTATTTATCTTAGTATTAGGTTTGCGTTTGTTTTCTTTATGCATGTGCTGAAATTAATAGTAGCAAGAATTCTGATTTTTGTGCTTTTTGTGTGTTAAATCTAGCTTTTCTTTTCTTACCTTTTGTTTTGCTTCTTTGAATAAAAAAGAGCCTTAGAAAACAAAACTTGAACTTTAAATCTTTGGCATGAAAATTGAATCCTAGTAGCTTTAGATTAGTTGTTATTTTATTTATATAAAAAGAAAAAAAGGAAAAAATATGTAGGCACTATTCATCATTACTGTTCACGTACTGTTCATCGTTACTGTTTAAATACTGTTTGTGATACTATTCATATAATAAAATAGAAGAATAAAAAAGAGAAGAACCAAAAAGAGAAGAAAGATACAAGAAGAAAAGAATTAGAAAGCAATTAGGCAAGGAAAGATTAAATAGACAGAGAAAATCCAAATCCTTTTATAAGTGGGAAAGTTAATCCTTTTGTTTTAGGATTAGAAGGGGCAGCAATTAAATCCTTTTCTAAACACCGTTTGGAATCCT
>CM075807.1:104348034-104393466 GCA_037975025.1 Excoecaria agallocha
ATTAAACGGGCTTATAAAATTATTAATAATTTATTTGGGCTCAATTAAATCCAATTTAAATCCTTTCATAAAGGACTATGCACAAAACCTATAAACTAGGTCCTTTATGTATACACTTGAATTTAATTACCCAAATGAATTCCAAATCCATCCAAATTAAATATGTAGACTCCATAACACTTATAAAATATATTTAATTTGTCTTGGTCCAAGAATTAGGCCTTTAAGGCCTTCTATATGGTTTTGGTGTGTAACCCTTCCTCTAGAGGGTTTCTGCACCAAAACCAATTCTCTGGGCCTCTTTAATTTCTCCAAGGGATCTATTAATTATTATATCAGCCCTATAACACCTATAGTCCAATAATAATTAATTATGAAACACAAAATTTCAATTAAGTCCATTTTGCAGAATATTTTTAAAAAGTTCTGCGAACAAATCTACCTGATCATAATTAATTAAACTCTTTAATTAATTATTTCTTATTCATTTCTCTTCTCCTATAATAATATCAAATATTATTATCCTTGTCATTTTATCATTTTATCCTTTACTCTATATGTGTGTGACCTATTAGGTTCCTGTCCATATTGGTAGTATAATATATAATTATGAGTTCTATTCAAGACTCATATGATTTAAACTTCTTTAAATCATTTTATCAATCCCTTATTGATATTTATGATACACTATTATACAAATCATGAAAGGCCTCTAGCTAGACATCATGACTATCCAAATGTTAATAAAGTCAAGTGGTTTGACTGTACCCTTCCATAGAAATAGTTACCGTGCAATTACTCCTTTCACCATTCTTATCTCAATTAGATTTGAGTATGGATTTCTATCAACCCATATAAATCTAATTATGTATTTTCTATTAATTTAACAATTATTTCCAAAATGCCCTTCATGGATCCTTATCCATCTTTGCATATTACTCTGGCCAGAGATTCTCTGAACAAGGCAATTATAGAATCATGAGAGATAACTTCCTTTAATAAATTTGGGATGGTGTATCCTTTATCAATTACTCAACTATCTTTAAGTAGGTCATGATATACCCAACCTCCTAACTATGTTCACTCCCAGTTGGAAGTAATCAGTTATGGAGTCAAAGTATATCACTTGCTACTTAAGATAACCTTGGTGATCTCAAGTCTAAGGATACTTACACAACCGCTATAAAGAGATTCCTCACTGACATAGATTTAATATCCATGTGAGGATTCTTTTTGTAGGTCTCCAATGAACTTGTTCTTCTAACAAGCATCCACATGTTAGCTTTGATTATCTTCCATAATAACAGTTATGAGAACCACTGCTTGAACCATTCAAGAAGCATAACATGTGCTAGTCTGCCTAAATTAACAATATCCTATCTTGTTAATTCTATGACTAGAGATATTTAGATATTAACACATTTGCATGCAATAGACATCTCATATCATGAACACTTTCATGATTGCCTTTGCACTGTGTTTATAATATCTAGGACTTCATTTATTAATTTAAGATTTACAAATTCGTGTATTTAAACAGAGCATTAATAAATGAATGATGCCTTTTATTAAGAATATGAATTCATACATATGAAATAGATCCCTTTTACATGGGCTCTAGAGTATACTCTTTAACAATCTCCCACTTGAACTAGAGCCAATCACTCATATGTCTTAAACCATGTTATTTATATGGTGATCTTGCTTTATATGGGAAAGTGCTTTAGTGAGGGGATCCGCCACATTATCATCTATGGGCACTCTTTCTATTTTCACATCATTTCTAGCTATTATTTCCCTTATGAGATGGTAGCATTTGAGAACATGCTTGGATCGCTGATGAGACCGTGGTTCCTTTGCTTATGCAATGGCTCCATTGTTGTCACAATATAAATGAATCGGATTAATAATGCTAGGCACCACTCCTAGTTCAGATATGAACTTTTTGATCCACACTGCTTCTTTGGCTGCTTCTGAAGCAGCAATGTACTCAGCTTCTGTTATGGAATCAGCAGTTGTTTCTTATTTGGAACTCTTCCAACTAATTGCTCCTCCTCCCATTATGAACACAAAACCAGAATGTGATTTACAATCATCTGTGTCAGATTGGAAGCTGGCATCAGTATACCCATTTACTTTCAAACTGCCCTCCCCATATACCAAGAATATATCCTTAGTCCTTTTCAAGTACTTAAGGATATTCTTGACAGCTGCCCAGTGTTCATCTCCAAAATTGGATTGGAATCTGCTTGTGACACTCAAAGCAAATGCTGCATCTAGACGTGTACATAACATAGCATACATGATAGAACCAATTACAGATACATATGGTATTCTATTCATGCTCTCTCTATCCTCTAGTGTCTATGGACACATAGACTTAGAAAGGTGTTTGCTATGCACCATAGGTATAAACCCTTTCTTAGAGAGATCCATATTGAACCTCTTCAATACCTTATCTATATATGTATTTTGAGAAAGACCTAGCAACCTATTGGATTTATCTCTATAGATCCTTATTCCCAAAATATAGGATGCTTCTCTAAGTCTTTCTTGGAGAATTGCTTGGATAACCATATTTTAATGGATTGGAGAAGAGAAATGTCATTTCCCATTATCAATATGTCATCCACATATAGAACTAGAAAGACAATTACACTCCCACTGACCCTTTTATACACATAAGGTTCATCTTCATTCTGTGAGAAACCAAACTCTTTGATATTCTCATTGAATCGTATGTTCCAGCTCCTAGAAGCTTGCTTTAATCCATAAATAGATCTTTGCAACTTGCATACTTTTTCTCCATCTCCTGATATAAACCCTTCTGGTTGTGTCAAATACACATCCTCGGTCAGATTTCCATTTAAAAAAGTTGTCTTTACATCCATTTGCTAAATCTTTTAATCATAATGAGCTGCAATGGCTAAAAGTATTCTTATAGACTTAAGCATCGCTACAGGAGAAAAGGTTTCATCATAGTTAATTCCTTCTCTTTGATGATAGCCTTTAGCTACTAAGCAAGCTTTATAGGTAGCTATATTACCTTCCATGTTGGTCTTCTTTTTGAAGACCCATTTGCACCCTATGGGTTTTATCCCTTCAGGTGGTTGAGCCAAAGTCTATACTTTGTTCTTATACATAGAGTCCATTTCAGACTGCATAACCTTAAGCCATAAATCACGTTCTGAACTGTTCAAAACTTCTTGATAGCTTGTAGGCTCATTGTCATCTATTACAGTTATTCCTCTATCTGAATCAATGTGAAATCCATATCTCACAGGGATAAAATGCATCCTAGTAGATCTTCTAGGATTTTATATATAATTAGGTTCGACTATAATCTAATCATTATGAAACTCAGTCTCGAGTTCAATCGGTTGATCTACTTCTATTTGTGGATCTTGAACTTCACCAAGTTCAATTTTACTCCCACTGTCCTTTCGTAGGAGAAATTCTCTTTCTAAGAAGATAACATGCCTTGAAACAAACATCTTTTTTTCTAAGGGATGGTGGAAATAATATCCAAACATTTCTTTTGGATATCCCACAAATAAACATTTGTCAGACTTAACATCTAGTTTGTGTGACATTGTCCTCTTTATATAAGCACGAAAACCCTACACCTTCATATGAGAAAGTGTGGGTTTCTTGTTATTCCATATCTCATATGGAGTAACATCAACCAATTTAATAGAAACTCTATTTAACATATAAACAACAATTTCTAGCGCATATCCTCAAAAGAATTAGGCAAGTCTGCTTGGCTCATCATGGATCGAACCATATCTAATAGTATTTGATTTCTCTTCTTAGATACCCCATTATGTTGTGGTGTATATGGTAGAGTCCATTGAGATAAAATCCCATTATCTCTAAGATAATCTTGAAATTCTTGACTCAAGTATTCTCCACCTATTTCTGAATTCTTTGAACTTTTCAAATGCTTCTTATTTATATTTCATTAGATAGATATATCCAAACCTTGAGTAATCATCTATGAAAGTAACGAAGTAGGAGTAACCTCCTCTAGCATGTGTAGTCATTGGACCACATACATCTGAATGTATTAAGTCAAATACCATTCTAGCTCTTTCTCCTTTACCAATGAAGGGAGCTTTTGTTATTTTTCCTAATAAATAAGATTTATATTTATCAAATGATTCATAATCAAATGACCCCAAATCACCTGACTTGTGTAATTTGGTCATGCATTTCTCATTTGTATGGCCTAAACGATAATGCAATAAATATGAGGTATTTAGATTATCTTGTTTCATTCACTTGGTATCCACATTATGAACTTCTTTAATTAAATCAAGAACAAATATATCATTCTCAATGATAGCTTTAGCATAAATTATATTGTTCTTAAAAATGTAACAACATTTGTCCTTTAAAGAAATGTCATAATCTTTCATTAAACAACTGAAAGAAATAATACTTTTGGACAATGCTGGAATATAATAACAATTATTTAATTCCAATATTAATCCACTTGGAAGAGGCAAATGATAAGTCCCCACAACTATTGTAGAGATGCTTTGTTCAGTAGCTGACTGTAGACATATTTCTACCTTTCCAACTCTGCTACTGCTTTTAAGCCCCTATAGATCATTACACAAATGAGATCCACATCTGATATCTAATACCCAAGATTATTTTAAAGTAATAGAATAAGTATTTATTTCAATCATATGAATACCTGAAGTAGAAGCATCAACTTGCTTCTTTTCCTTGAGAGAATCTAGATAGGCCTTGCAGTTATTCTTCCAATGACCATCTTTTCCACAATAAAAGCAAGTTTCTTTGGGATTCTCTTTATTGGAAGCCTTCTTCTTGGAAACCCCACCATGATTTGGCTGTGCCTTGATCATCTTCTTCTTCTGCTGCTTCTTGCCTTTAGCAGAAGTGACAACCATGACACTTTTTGAATCCTTCTTAAAGGATCCATCAACTGGTTTGAGCATAATGATTAACTCAGTAATGGTTACTTGGATCTTGTTCATGTTGAAGTTAAACGCGAAAGGTCCAAAACTTAGAGCCAACGAATACAAGATTAAATCTATGTATAAATCATTATACATTACATAGCCAAGTCTACTCAAATGCTCAATAGACCCATACATCTCCAATGCATGAGCAGCAGCCGAAGTGCCTTCCACCATTTTGCAGCTAAATAAAGCTTGAGCAATCTCATATTGCTCAGTTCTAGCTTGAGAAGAATAAAGCTCCTCTAGATGCAAAATGATGGTTCTAGCATCCATCATCTCATGTTGCTTCTGAAGCTCTGAGGACATAGCACCCAGCATCAGACATGCCGCTGCTTCACTATCCTTTATGTATTTTTGATAAGTGCCCTTGATCTCATCATTGACATCATCTGATGGAAGTGGTGGTGGATCTTTATCCAAGACATAATGGATCTTTTCATCTCTGAGAACAATTCTCACCTGTCTGATCCAGTCAAAATAATTGTTGCCAACCAGCTTGTTATCCAAGATTGATCGTATGTTAATGTTTGATGTGCTCATGATAATGACCCGGATGTGAAAAAAGAAAACATATGAGAGTATGTTCATATATATGTATACATTAATTAGGTCTTTAATTAATCTATTTACTCCCACTATTTTATTGTGAATTAATAGCCCTCTCTATATAATTCAAGAAAACCCGATGGTTTTCTTAGTAGGCCAATATCCAATCCTTGATATGTAATTTGATCTTGACTGTGGTCAACAAGCCAAACTCCATAACCTTGAAAGGTAGGTATCTCTATACCAATTATGTCTCAACAAAACTATTGGATCATTAAGTTATCAACTCTTGATACATGCATATCATATATGCATTCCCTAATCTTACCTCTAGAACCATTAGCCTTGACTGTAGTCAACAAGCCTAATGGGCTAGCTAGGATGACCCATTTAATTAGATTCGAACATATTCGATATAATGTAAGCTTGACTGTGGTCAACAACCCATACTATAAAGAACTCTGGTTCTTCTCCAATTAATGGAAGGCTTATATACCTTAGTATTACTTTGAGAGATTTTAGTTAATTAAGTCTCATCATAAATGGTTGGTATACATTGGTATGCATCCTATATCTATCATATAAATATAACCATACAAATATGGTGTAGCTATGGACTTTACTACATTGATCTCCTCGAGCCAAAAGGGAAATCAAAAGGTCAAACCTAGGTAATATGCATGATTCAAATAAGACAACATAATTACATAATCTTCAATCTTGTTGGATCTTCATCCGACCCATCTTGCTCCTTAATAGCGGTCTTCATTTCTATCTCTAATTCTAATTTAAGTAATCTAATTACTTATTCCAATTTGAAAAAGAAATACAAACCAAAAATAAGTTGTCGGGACATGAAAGTCCTCATTAGGCCGAAACACGCATTATACTCAATTACATTGGCCCTTTGTCCATAACTATCCATCATGCCAATCATACACCTTTATATGCATTTCTAATGCATAAAGTAAAACCATATAATGGAATACAAACTATGTTTCAACTCTTGAAACTTACTTTTGAGTTATTTTAATAATGTGATCAAATTAGGAAACTTTTTCCATTTTGGAAAATTTCATTTTAGGAAACATTTTTACATGCATGTGTTCTTACCTTAATTATCAATCCAATTGATTATTAATTGATTATTTAATTAATTAATCATACCAAATAATTAAGAAATCAATTTTGGTCTTAAAAAAAAGGGTAGGCCGAAACCACAAATTTAAACCCTAAAGTGTATTCACACACAAACTAGTTTTGTATCTATTGGACCATTTGGGACTTTTGAAATGAGCCAAGCCCACTTTAGCCTTTAAAACCCATTAATAAACTTAATTAAAGTCTATAATATTTAATTTAAATCAGCTCCTTGGGCCCACCAAGTCATTCACTAATTTAAATCAAGTCCGTAAACATAATTAAGCCCATTAAGTGGTTTTAATGAATTAAAATTAATCCAATTAATTCAAGGCCCATTTTAATTAATCCAATTAATTAAAAACACATTACTATATCAGATATATCAATTTTAGAAGATTAAAAATTGTTCTAAACATGAACTTACCAAAAACACACCAAGAACACACGAACACTAATTTATCGAGCTTTCCGATTAAACTAGTTTTCATGCAAAACTTGTTCGATTTCAATTTTGTTTGATCCTATAGCTTAATATCACATATTAAACACATAAATTATCATCAAAATAATTTTAGAGTGGATCAATAAAAATTTAATTTAGAACATCCCCTAAACTTTATTGAAAAATAAAACCCATTCATGCCAAACAGAATGATTCTTTTGTCAAAAGAATTGTTTATTTTTCATTTTATATATTTGATCACATACATCCAGAAATCAATATTTCTCATTCATGAACAATCAAATATGATATTTTAAAGTTCATGAAATAAATAGCTCATAAATAATAATTATTCTGAGAATAATATAGAATTATAGATTCATGGCAAAATCGTGGCTCTGATACCATGTTGAAATTTTCAGTTACATATATCAGATGTATAAGTAAAAATTAAAATTTTAAACCAATAGATCTGATCTTGCCTTGAATTTACAATATAAATATTAATGAGAATAAGAAAAATCACTTTTGATTTTTGTTGAACAGTTGATTTTCCTTCTTATCGGGTTGTTACAAACCACAGTGTCCAAAATAAAACACCTCCAATTAGTAATCCACAATAGAAAAGGATCAAATGAACCAAAATTAATGGAGTTAAAAGGTTGGCTGAAATTCCTTGATGCTATCAAGGAATGAGGGTGGCGGATTAGAGAAATGAGAGAGAATTTTTCTTTTCTCTTAATGTTTACTTAACCCTAAATCCCTTTAACTTGGATTTTTATAGCTAGGTTAAAAATCCAACTTCATTATGGGATTGGGCTCTTTAAAATTGCTGGAGAAATATTAAATTGTCTTTTGAAATTATTAATAATTTATTTGGGCTCAATTAAATCCAATTTAAATCCTTTCATAAAGGACTATGCATAAAACCCATAAACTAGGCCCTTTATGCATACACTTGAATTTAGTATCCCAAATGAATTCCAAATCTATCCAAATTAAATATGTAGGCTCCATAACACTAATGAAATATATTTAATTTATCTTGGTCCAAGAATTATGCCTTTAAGGTCTTCTATATGGTTTTGGCATGTAACCCTTCCTCTAGAGGATTTCTGCGCTAAAACCAATTCTTTGGGCCTTTTTAACTTCTCCAATGGATCTATTAATTATTATATCAGTCCTATAACACTTATAGTCCAATAATAATTAATTATGAAATATAATATTTCAATTAAGTCCATTTTGAAGAACATTTCTAAAAAGTTCTATAAACAATTCTACTTGATCATAATTAATTAAACTCTTTAATTAATTATTTTCTTATTCATTTCTCTTCTCCCATAATAATATCAAATATTATTATCCTTGTCATTTTACCATTTTATCCTTTACTCTATATGTGTGTGACCTATTGGGTTTCTATCCATATTGGCAGTATAATATGTAATTATAAGTTTTATTCAAAACTCATATGATTTAAACTTTTTTAATTCATTTTATCAATCCCTTATTGATATTTATGATACACTATTATATAAATCATGACTAGCCTTTAGCTAGACATCATGACTACCCAAATGTTAAGAAAGTCAAATGGTTTTACTGTACCCTTCCATATAAAAAGTTATCGTGCAATTACTCCTTTCAAAACTCTTATCTCTTAGATTCTGAGTATGGATTTCTGTCAACTCATATAAATCTAATTATGTATGTTCTATTAATTTAACCATTGTTTCCAAAATGCCCTTTATGGATCCCTATCCATCTTTGCATATTACTCTGGCCAGAGATTCTCTGATTAAAGGTAATTATAGAATCATGAGAGATAACTTCCCTTAATAAATTTGGAATTGTGAATCCTTTATTGATTACTCAACTATCTTTAAGTAGGTAATGATATACCCAACCTCCTAACTATATTCACTCCCAATCGGAAGTAATCAATTATGGAGTCAAAGTATATCACTTGCTACTTAAGATAACATTGGTGATCTTAAGTCTAAGGATATTTACACAACCGCTATGAAGAGATTCCTCACTGACATAAATTTAATATCCATGTGAGGATTCTCTTTGCAGGTCTCCAATAAACTTGTTCTTCTAACAAGCATCCATGTGTTAGCTTTGACTATCTTCCATAATCACAGTTATGAGAACCACTACTTGAACCATTTAAGAAGCATAACACGTGCTAGTCTGTCCGAATTAACAATGTCTTATCTTGTTTATTCTATGACTAGGGATATTTAGATATTAACACATTTGCATGCAATAGACATCTCATATCATGAACACTTTTATGATTCCCTTTGCACTGTGTTTATAATATTTAGGATTTGATTTATTAATTTAAGATTTACAAACTCATGTATTTAAACATAGCATTAATAAGTGAATGATGCCTTTTATTAAGAATATGAATTCATACATATGAAATACATCTCTTTTACATGGGCTCTAGGGCATACTCTCTAACAATAGCATCATCAATCCCCTTCCACCCTCTTTTACGATTAGCAGAACTTGCACAATCAATAGCAATTGTCATATACTTGTTAGCATGAGATGTGGCAGGTTGAAATGTTTCTCAATTAGCTAATCTAGGTTATGTTTTTATAATCTTAGATAAGGTTTTCAAGTTCCTAGCCTCAATATTGTTCTTTAATGGTGTAGAAGCACTAATCCCAAAGCTCTAGAACCAATTAGTTAGACCTCCAAAAGCCCACCCCTTAAAGGCCAACAAACTATTTCTTCATGGTAAAACTTTAGTACGCAACAAGTCAAAATACAAAATACGAGGAAATACAATAAAGACAAATTTAACATTTCAATAACAATTTACCTATTACAAAGACCATTGAAGTTACTATGGTAGATTCATGTTATAATATAGATTGTAATTAGCTATAGAATATTCTCTTACCTTATACAGAATAGGAAATTTCCTATTTAGTATTTTTTTGCTTTTGTATAAATTCTATAGTAAGCCTTAATTCAATATACAGAAAAACATAATTCTCCCATCTTGTTTTGTGTGTTTTATTACATGGTATCAGAGCCTTCTAGGCCTAATTTGGGGATTTGTTTGGATTTTTTGGATTTTGTTTGGGTTGGGTAACGTGTTCCAGCTACTGTTTGGGTTGCGTAACCTTTTTAGGTGATCATCTTATCTCATTGCCGGCATCAAAAGAAATGCAAAGGGATTTTTGGCCTCTTCATAAAATTCACCATCCCTCCATCCGATGAGTGATCCACACATGCTGCCATAAGCTTCCACCTCTTAGCTCACACGTCGACGAGTGGAGGCTCGTGCCTCATCCGCTAGCCCTCCGATTCTATCTCCGACATCGCCAGTCTATTTTCGATCATATCCCGATGTTGTTTTGGCTTGGTTCTTTCTTCTGCTGGTATTTTGGCTCATAAAGGTTTTGTCTCTTTTCTGTTATTTGTTCTTTATTTTTTTAAGTCCTTTATTAGAAGTTTGGGCTTTTATTTTGGCTGGGAATTGGAGACTACATTGTTGCTTTGATTAATTTTATTCTATATGGATATTATGGTCGACAGCAAAGAAATTGTTAGGGACACTATTAGTGAGATTATTCCTTTGTCTAAGATTACAGAAGAAAAATTAGATTGATCTAATTACATTGATTAGAGTAGAACGATTAGGATTTATCTTCATAGTATGGATAAAGATGATCACTTAACTGATGACCCTCCTACTGATAAAATTGAAAAGCAAATCTGGATGAGAAATGATTCGCGGTTACTTTTATAGATTAGAAACTCAATTGAAAGAAATATGCTTGGCTTAATTTCTTATTGTGAAGGTGAAAAAGAGTTAATGGATTATTTGGCTTTTTTATGTTCTAGAAAAAGAAACGAGTCTCATATTTATAATGTCTGTAAAGCCTTTTTATCGTGCTAAAAATGAGGCAAAATCACTTACCACTTTTTTATGGAGTTTAAGAAAATCTATGAAGAATTGAACATGCTTCTACATTTTAGTGTGGATATTAAAGAGCAATATGCTCGGAGAGAAAAATGGCAGTAATGAGTTTTCTGGCTGGCTTTATATCAGAATTTGAGACAGCCAAATCTCAAATTCTCTCTGGATCTAAAATTCCTACTCTTAAAGATGTGTTTAGTAGGTTATTGTATGCTAATAATGCCTTCTCCAGTCAGCAAAATAGTGCTTTTGTTGCCAAAGAAAGTGGAGGTGATAATGGAAAGAAGAATATGCCGAAAGGGTGATGTCATGTTAAATGTCTACTATTTTATGTGTGTTTCCCTTATATTTATGTAGTTAAATATGTAATGTTAATTGTATTTTCATGTGTTTATGTTCAATTTATATGTTTGTGTTTGTTTTAGGAAGAAATTGGTGAAGTGTGGGACAAATGGAGAAGAATTTGAGAAATTGAAGACAGAAGTCACGAGTCGGACATGAATCACGAGTAGTGAACACATTCACGAGAGAAGAAGGAGGCGCAGGGTTCACGAGTGAAGAAGCAAGTGTTCACGAGTCGTGAAGGCAGTCACGACTCGGTACGAAGGAAGAGATCACGAAAAGCCAGCACATTCACGAGTAGTGAGGAGGCTCACGACTCGTGATGTGGATCATGACTCCAGAGAAAAAAAAAGAGATTCACGACTCGTGAGGAGGCTCATGAGTCGGACAATTGTACTGCTTCGCAAAACGATGTGTCTTCTGCACCTGATTTTTCAGCCAAACAACATGTCCTTTCAAAAGCATCCTTTCGTGAAGAATCAAGGGACATATCTGTAGAGAAGATACATATAAATAGATGGGAGAACAACATTTAAAGGGATGGTTACTTGAATAGAAGAAGGACGTATTCTTTTGACTGTGTTTCTCTTAAGAACATTTAATTGTTTTGGATTTTCTATTTTTACTTATTATTAGAGGATGATAAAAGAGCAAAGCCAAAGGAATAAGAGATTCATAAGAAGGTCAAATTAGAAAGTAAACACTGGGGAGTGATGTTTTCTTAACTCTTATTCTATCTTTATTGTAATATTGTTGTGGTTATGTTCTTTTGATACATTTTAACTATGCAATTAAGTTTGTTATTCATCTATTTAATTTTTTCTTATGAATGATCAATTCTATTCATGTATGAATTATGATTTAAGTTTGTTTGAGTGCTTGAATTTACTTATTATGCTTGATCACCATACTAAGTATGTTAGTCAATTAATTCACAATGAGAGTTGGGATTCTTTGATGGAAAGTCGAATAAATTTACTTGAAGCATTGAATTCACTTAGAGATAAGGGATTCACTTTGAGGGGTTAAAGAATTGGCATAGAGCTTCATGGTTTTTATTTATCTCTATAATGACATGAGAATGCTTATAGACTCTAAGTAAGAATACTCTTTATTGACAATGAGAGTTGCTTTAAAGAACCTTGGCTAAATTCTCCATTCATACCATTCATACAATTGTTAATTCATTCAAAGATGAACTTGTTGGTTAAAATGTATATTCATCCTATCTTTTAAGTAATCTATTATCCAAAATCAACTTAAATTACCTTAAGTAGTTTAGAGTTTATATAAATTGCATGATTATAAATGAAATTGATACCTATCCATTTACTTGTTGTTATTTCAATATAAAATTTACCCGTTCCCTTTGGATCGACACCCTACTCCTACTATACGCAGTCTAGTGAGACTAAGGGTTAAAATAAATCCCCATCAAAGGGGGAAATAAATTCAATGATAATTGGAATATTGATATTGTCTACTACTATTATAAGAACCAGGTCATACAAAGCGTTGTTGTAAGAAATTACAGAATCGCAATCAAAGGGCACAAGTTGCTAATGTTGCTACTTCTGTTTCATCATTCAAGCATAATGTCACTATTTCTGCTGAAGAGTATGCTAAGCACCAAGAAATGTTGAAGGGATCCTCAACTTCGGTCACTACTGAGGCAGGTAACACATGCCTCATCTCCTCTAGCAATAATTATGTCATTGATTATGGTGCCACAAATCACATGACTGTTAATCCGGCTACTTTCTTTGATTTTTTTATCTCATAAAGCTCCTTTACCTGTTACTATTGCCGATAGGACATCACACAATATTGTGGGGTCTGGAACTATCAAACCAAATTCTTTTATTACTCTACCTTCTATTTTAAATCTGCCTAACCTAGCTTTTAATTTGATATCTGTGAGTAAACTTACCAAAGAACTCAATTGTTGTGTCTCATTTTCCCTGATCACTGTCTTTTTCAGGATTTTATGATGAAGCAGATTTTTGGTAAAGGACATGTATCTAGTGGTTTATACATTTTGGATTCTTGGGTATCACAATCTGTTACTTGTTTCAATGTAGTTTCTCCTTTTGAAGCACATTATCGGTTGGGACATCCCTCTCTACCAATTTTAAAGAAGTTATGTCCACAGTTTTATGATGTATCTTCTTTGGATTGTGAGTCTTGTTATTTTGCAAAACATCATTGTAGCTT
The DNA here is from genome assembly GCA_037975025.1 of Excoecaria agallocha. NCBI lineage: Eukaryota > Viridiplantae > Streptophyta > Magnoliopsida > Malpighiales > Euphorbiaceae > Excoecaria > Excoecaria agallocha. The sequence goes on from CM075807.1 coordinate 104,361,668, forward strand.
GTTAGGTCCTAGAATTAATAAATGAGCTGAGTTTGCTTTTCAACTTGTTTATTCGGATGTTAGCAGTCCTTATCCTATTATGTCAAAAATTGGGTATCGACATTTTATTACTTTTATGGATGATTTTTCCCATATGAATTGGATTTATTTTATGAAGAATCATTCTAAAATTTTTTCCCATTTTTATACTTTTTATACTGAAGTTAAAACCTAATTTAATACCTCTGTAAATATATTGTGAAGTGATAATGCTAAGGAATATAGGTCAGATTTTTTTCAGCAGTATATGTCTCAATAGGGTATTTTTCACCAGTCCTTTTGTGTTGATACCCCTTCTTAAAATGGGGTTGTTGAGAGAAAGAATAGGCATTAACTTAAGACTGCTAGAGCTTTATTATTTCAGATAAATATTCTTAAGTATTTTTGAGTCGATGCTATTTCTATAGTTTGTTTTCTGATTAACTGGATGCCCTCTACAATGTTGAATGGTGATGTACCTTATAGTGTTTTATTTCCAAATAAAACACTATTTTCAGTGGAACCATGGATTTTTGGCAGTACTTGTTATGTACGTCCCCATGTTACCAAACTTGATCCTAAGGCATTGAAGTGTGTTTTTTTAGGATACTCGCATATTCAAAAGGGATATAGATGTTATTTCCATGATTTGCAGTGACATTTGGTGTCAACTGATGTGGTATTCTCTGAAGCTAAACCCTTATTTCAGCTGCAATCACTTTTACAAGTCAGGGGGAGGAAGATGAGTGGCTTATTCATACGGTGACATCTTTTCAAGAGTCTGTTGATGTGTCTATTGCATCTTCTGGTACTAAGCAGATAGAAAGTGATGATCCTTCAACATCAGCAAAACCATAAATTGTTCAGGTTTACTCTATAAGAAGAGACATCTATGATACATGTCCTGCACTAACACCTTCGTCATCTGATCTTGCTCTTGCTGACCTTGATCTTCCTATTGCTCTTTGTAAAGGTACACATAATTGTAAATCTACTTATTCCATTTCTAATTTTGTTTCCTATAATCACCTATCTCCCTCGACATCCTCTTTATTTGCATCTTTGGATTTTATATCTATCCCAAAGATAGTTACGGAAGCCTTACATCACCCTAGTGGTATGATGCTATGATTGAGGAGATGAATGCCTTGGATATAAATATCACTTAGGAGTTGGTGAATTTACCAGAATGAAGGAAGGATGAGGGTTGCAAATGGATCTTTATAGTCAAAGTTAATCCGGATAGCTCTGTAGCTCGGCTAGAAGCTAGACTTATTGCTAAAGGTTATGCCCAGACTTATAGGGTGGATTATTTTGATACTTTCTCTCCAGTCACCAAATTTAGTTATGTTCACCTTTTCATATCTTTGGCAGCTTCCCATCATTGGCCCTTATATCAACTTGACATCAAAAATGCTTTCCTTTAAGGTGATCTTTGGGAAGAAATCTATATGGAGAAACCACTTGGTTTAATTGTTCAGGGGGAGTATGGGAAAGTTTGTCATTTGAAGAAGTCTTTGTACGGATTGAAGTAGAGTCCTTCTGTCTGGTTTGCCAAATTCAGTGAGGTTGTCCAAAAATTTGGACTAAAAAAGAGTCAGTGCGTCCACTCTATTTTCTACAGACAATCGAAAGATGGCATTATTCTTTTGTGGTTTATGTTGATGATATTGTGATTATAGGAAGTGATTCTGCAGGTATTTTTTCACTTAAGTCTTTCTTGCATGGTAGATTTCACACTAAAGACTTAGGCCAGTTGAAATATTTCTTGGGAGTGGAAGTGATGAGATGTAAGAAGGGAATTCTTCTATCCTAACAAAAATATATTCTTGACTTGCTTGCATAAACTGAAAAATTAAGAGCTAAGCCGTGCATTACTCTTATGGTTCCCAGTGTACAACTTACAAAAGATGATGGTGATCCTTCTAACGATCCAGAAAGATACCAAAGGTTAGTTGAAAAACTAAAATATCTTTAAGTACCTCATCCAGATATCGCATTTGCAGTGAGCATTATTAGCCAATTTATGGCTACTCCGATGATCAAGCATCGGAAAGCTTTAAAGTAGATCTTATATTATTACAGTGATCATGGGCATACTCATATTAAGTGTTTTACAGATGTTGATTGTGCAAGTTCTAAAATTGATAGGAGGTCAATCACAGTTTATTATGTTTTTCTTAGAGGAAATTTAGTGTCTTGAAAAAGCAAAAAGTAAACTATAGTATCTAGATCTAGTGCAAAATTTGAATATAAAGCTATGTCACAATTCGCATGTGAGATTTTGTGAATTCATCATTTGCTTGCTGAAATTGATATAAATCCCTCGCTTCCAGCAAAACTTTGGTGTGATAATCAAACTACTCTTCATATTGCCTCAAATTCAGTGTATCATGGATGGACCAAGCATATTGAAGTCGATTGTCACTTCATTCATGAAAAGATACAAAATAATATCATCTCAATAGGATATGTGAAGACAGGAGAACAATTGAGTGATTTGTTCACAAAAGCCTTAAATAGCTCTCAAGTTGACTATTTATGTAATAAGTTGGGCATGATTAATATCTATGCTCTAGCTTAAGGGAGAGTGTTATAATATAGATTGTAATTAGTTATAGAATATTCTCTTACCCTATACAGAATAGAAAGTTTCCTATTTAGTATTTTTTTTTTGCTTTTGTATAAATTATGTAGTAAGCCTAAATTCAATATACAGAAAAACATAATTCTCCCATCTTGTTGTGTGTGTTTTATTACAATTCACATTTCGAGAACAATTTACCTCTAAGACTTCATTTATCATGCCTTTACTTTGTGAAGTTACACCTTTTTGCCATTTTTCCATCATTAATTAGTTGTCATTGGAAGTGCCAATCTATTCCATAATACTATTTTTTTTCCAAAAAACAAATAGCATAACTCCACAGATACTGCTCTTACATTCATAGACAACAACTGACAGTGAAATCATCCCAGTACTTTACTCAATTGCCCATCTCATCTGTGCTAATTTCTTTATTTATATGGAAGCCAAACCAATCTCTATATTCTAATACTTATTTATTATTCAACAAAAATACAAAAACTTGAGTGTTAATCTTGTTAATCTTGTGTGCATTGTACAGTGCACTGCTAGTTTCGTATAGCCGTTGCAGGACATCTATACACACAACACCGAATTAGGAGGGTGAGAAAGTGAAAGTTTAAACATGAAAATCTCTCATTATAGAAGAATAACCTTAGAATAACAGCTAAAATATCTCTCTGAAGGCAAAAAAAATTATTCCATTTTCTGTTTATATTCAGATTACAAATCACGCAATTCATTTGTTTAATTCAGTATCACGTCTAAAAGCAAGCAACAGCTATGGATCAAAATTTTGGAAATAGTAATTGAACCATGTGTGAAAGTAAAGGGTTGCCAAATCTATTATTCCAGTTTATTCAGTTAAGATAAAAAATCATCACAATTTTACCCACTTTTTTTTCTTTTTGTCTTTTAATTCAAAGAAAGCTATCACCTGCTCTTATTTCTATTCCCTTAACCTTTCTTTTTCAATTTTCTCGAGTCTTCTCTTCTACTCTAATTGCATTTTCTTTTCCTATGAGTTGTTCTATTCTACCTATCCTTCTAGTTCTTATTAAATCCATCCAAGTCAAAACCAAAGTCAAAACCAAAGCTCCCATTAAAACCAAATGAATGATGCATAGATTACCTCTTACATTCAAGTCAAAGCCAAAACTCAAGTTAAAACTAAAGGGATAACAACACAACTATGTGCAGCTAAAGTAAACTAGCTCAAGACATACATTTAGAACCATAATAAAAAATAGCATAAGATTGCAGCAACTCATACTATTAGTTTTTATAAAGTCTACTACGGCTCAATGCAAAGAAAAGATTGAGAAACTTAGTTCCATCACCTAAAACAAAATTTGAAACTAGGTATATATGAAAACTAAAATTTACTGTTGAAAGCATGCATAGTAATGACTGCACATGGTTGTGAGATATTGAGTCACCAATCACTGCTCATGTTTTATTCCTTATTAACTTAAGAATCTTTTGTGCATCAAATGGAGGTAATTCACAGCTTCACAAATTCCACTTCCAGTATTGATAACCTGAATTTGATCTCCCATTCCTCATACAATTTTGGTAACCCTCAATCAAAGAGCTGGTGACATTTGTGTAAAGAGGCCCAAATGAATCAGGAACCCAATCCCTAACAAAAATATCACATTTTCCTTCATTTACTTCTGTAAAACCAAAAACCAAAATACCACATAAAGAACAAAAATTGAAATGCATGGTATATAATACTAGATCTGCCAAAACCCAGTATTTAAACCAGCTTAAAATCTCATTTTTCAAGTCAAAAAATTTTCTTTGTACTATTTAGATCTTAAGCTACTAGTTTCAAATACATATAACATAGCACATAGTTCTTAATTACAGACATTCACCTCAAAGCAATAGAAAAATCAACAAAAATCCAATTCAGAGCAAACAAATTTGATTACCTTTCTAGGGTAACTCATCTTCAGTTTGGCTCACAGCTATAGAAAGATTTGCCTTTGGAATGTCAAAATCAGTAGGTGGGTTTAAATCTCTAATATCAAGAAGAGAAGGTGCATTGGATTTATCAACTGTAATAGGTGATATCGGTAGAATTATGACTTTAGGATTATCAACAAAGTTATTAGCAAGGGATTGATTTAAAAATGAATCATCCTACAAGAGATGAAGGATCACTAGTGGCAGCATCCTAATTTAGATTTGATAAAAAAAGTCCTAATGGTGTATAATTAATCAATTGTAATGATTAATAAGTTCAAATACTTGCTGAATTCGAACCAGAACTGGAGTTGGAGCTCGATCGATCAGAGGTAAATCCTGCAAAAGAGGTAAAACAAATCAAGAATAAGAACATAATTAATTACACATATAATCACAAAGAAATTGAAATAGAGCAATAGAGATCTGAAGTGCATTCAAGATTTGAAAATTTCCATTTAGAAGAAATTATGAAATAAAAGAAATAAAGAAACGGATCTAAATCTAGAAAAAGTGACAAAAGAATACCAGTAGAGTGAAAGCTAAGTAAAAAAATAAGAGGAACGAGCATAAAAAGCACACCAACGACTAGAGACCTCCATCTTCTTTTCCCGGGATAAACAACTGCACGTTTCATTTACAGTAGTGAGTTTGGGGGATGGATGGCGAAGAACTGGAGTTGCTTACCAGGCTTCGATACAAAAGGGATTACCTTAGCTCAAGAAAGACATGGCAAAATCGGGATGGCGGAATTTCAGAATTGTTAGGTTTTCAAATTTACTGGAAGTTTTAATTTTAGAGATAGGTTTTTAGAATTCTTTTTAAATGAAATTTATTACTGGTGCCTTAGTGGCCCGCTATTAGATCCATATTAAGGATAAGAGATTGTTTTTTCAAGGACTATATATTTTCTTCTCACTAATAGAATGAGAATTAAAGACCAGTAAAAAATTTGTTCCCTAAAATAAACTTTAAATAAATTTTCAATGACAAAATTTTGGTCTCGTCCTTAAAAAGTGGTCCCCTAAAATCAATTTTCTTATACCATATCAAATTATCTCGAATTTTCAAGATAGTTACAATACTTAATTTTTAAAATATTCAAAATTTCAAAATAATATGGAGATTTGTAAATTTTTGAATTGTACCGTGCTGTGTACACCCCTAGGAGAGACTATGTTATCTAGCTAACATTTTTACTCATATAAAAGTTGATTTTTATATTTCACTTTTGAAGAAGTTTTCGCATTGTGAGGGGTGATCATGTTAACATCACAATTTTCTTTCTTCGCTTGATTTACCTATTGATTAACACAAGAAAGACTTGGATAATCTAGTCCCTCACTTCTAGAATTATCCTGTGGAACATGGATGCCTTAATTGTTGCCAAGTAATAAATTGTCCCTCACGACCACCCTGCTTGCCTTTCTTGAGTCATCTCTATTAACATTGTCTCCAGACTTAGAGTTGTTGCGCCTATTATATTGCACTAACTTAGGAGGTTCATTAATATGATCAGAAGAGCTCCTATGTTCAATTTTGACTTGAGGCAAAATCTCATTGCCCTTATTAAAACCAAAAATGACAGCAAATTGTTTCTTTAGATTGGAGCCTAATCTAGATTGTTAACCTGCACTATTTTTTCCATTTCTCCTTTCTCTTCTTTTAACCACCATCAATGGCCTAAAATTCAAACCAGTATCTGGCCTTCTTCACTCACAGTCAAGACTCTTCGCTCTTCTGTGATGTTATCATTAGGAAATATCAAACCTAAATTAACCGGTTCCTTGTTACACATATATGGGCATTGTTCCTTAAGAAGACCATAACTACCACACAGAAAGCAAATGGAATATGACATGGTATGAATATCATGATAGCACAACGAAAAAACAAAAAAATTTATCATACATACCATACACATCCAAAGCTAGAAACGAAACATGTAATTTTAGGGTTGTAGAACTTACAACTTTTGATGCCTTTTAAATATTGAATTAGGTGATGGCCAGCAACTAAGATAACTTTGTCCGCCTTAGATCTCGATCACCAATGCCAAGGAACAGCCTTTTACGCCACTCCCTCTATTCTCACACACACAATTGCACCGACGGCTTAAAATCGAGATTACTAGCTCTCTTTTTCGGTATTGTGTAAAGGCAATGATTGAAGCTACAAAATTTGATTTTGTACTTCTCTTAGGTTGCTATTACTACCCAATATCACAAGAGAATGAGAAACTATCCTTTCTCCTTGTGAAAAATTGGCTAAAAGAAAACTTGAGAGAGAGAGGAAGAGTTCACGCAAAAACTAGAATTAAAAACTAGGGTTGGCGTTTTTTCTCTTCTTTCAAATATATATCCTTTTATTTTTTAAGTGATAAATCTAAAATCAAATACTTAAAGATAATAGATTTCAGCTTTTATCACTTCTTTAAAATAAGAGATATATATTGATTTAAATTCTTTTGAATTAATCCAAGATTAAAACATAAGACATATTAACCAAATAAATCACTTAATAAATAAAAGCATGTGCCGAAATTTATTTTTTTTTCTCTAGGAATTTCGGCCACCTATATTTATAATTAAGAGATTTAATTTGATCATAAGTCTTTTAGGCTTTAATACTCAATTAATTAAATTAATACAATACATTTAATTAATTGAAATTAAACCTTGTGGGTTGAATTTCTCTCTCTTATGGGCCAAGGTCCAATAGCAATCTAATAATCCATTACACACATTAATTTGACTTTAATTAAAAGCCCAAATTAATGTCCAATACTTAACTTAAATATTTTAAGCCCAATGCTCTGTGTGCGATCCTATAGGTGCATTTAATGTTGGCAATGAATTAATAAATTAATTCAAAGGCTATATATATTCTCTAGCAAGATATTATAGCATTCCAAATTAAATGAAAATGCATATGGCATTTAGTGACCCAATGCAATTTTGTATAGTCCCTTACCCATAAATATCAGAATTAATATAAGGCATGGAACTAGTCATCCTTATATATATTAATTCCTTTCTTGATATTCCAGTGACACTGACCTCTCAGATAAATAATGATTACTCATTATCTTATCTCGGTATGGCCATACACTTCTAAATTCACTGATCAAGTGGCCGATGATATTTTCTCTCTTATTGAGGGGGGTAATCCCTTCACTTCTCTCATGCTCTCTAACATGAATTAATGCATACCCAATCATACCCGTACTTGTCACTCTGTTACGAGCACGTTAGGTGTATGCCAAAGTACACAGTAATTCATAAAGAGTTTCATAGAGATTTCAGGTCTAAGAACTCCGATACAAAACTTGCATATGAGAAACACTTATGACTTGTACCATGTAGTGTTCTCATGAGCGGATCGTATCCAGATACCATGTTTTTTAACATGGATCTATGATCTCTGGTTGACACTCTTGTCCTAATGATCCGTAAGACAAAACTCATAATGTCAGAGAGAGCATACTAGTCTTAATTCATTGTTATTCCCATAACAATGACTGACTAGGGATATTTAGAATGATGTTTCATTTGTTTCAAGGTCTTACAACCATGTGCCTCACACATGATAACTTAAACCGAAACAACACTCTTGGATAGTTTTATCAATTGATATGCACAGGAATACAAAGGATAAAACAAATGCCTCATTTTATTAATTCAAAGTGCTTTATTACAATGCATTGGGGCTAGGGCTTACACTAAAAATCTCCCACTAGCACTAGTCCCAATTGGGCATAGCCCTAAGACCGAACGCTCTTAAATGAGCTTCGTGCAGATTTGGACGCAATTGTTTCGTCAAAGGATCTGCTACATTGTCTTCACTTGCTATCTTGCTAACCTTGACGTCCCCACGATCAATGATTTCTCTGATCAGGTGGTACCTCCTGAGTATATGTTTGGATTTCTGGTGTGACCGGGGCTCATTGGCCTGTGTTATGGCCCCGTTGTTGTCACAAAAAATTTCTAATGGATCTAGGATGCTTGGGACCACTCCTAATCCAGAAATGAAATTTTTAATCCAAACAGCCTCTTTTGCAGCCTCACTTGCTGCAATATACTCAGATTCTGTAGTTGAGTCGGCAACGGTTTCTTGCTTTGAGCTTCTCCAGCTGACAGCACCACCGTTCAAAACAAAAATTAAACCCAGATTGCGATCTAGAATCCTGAGTGCTGGTCTGAAAAGCAGCATCGGCATAACCTTGTATGACGAGCTCTTCTTGACCACCATACACTAAGAAGTGATTCTTAGTCCTTCGCAGGTACTTTAGAATCCCTTTTACAGCAGACCAGTGCTTCTCACTAGGGTCTTGCTGAAACCTACTGGTTATACTCAGTGCATGAGCAACATCCAATCTAGTACATAACATAGCGTACATGATAGATCCAATAGCAGATGCATATGGGATTCTACTCATGTTGTCCCTTTCCTCTTTGGTTTTAGGGCACTGTTCTTTAGTCAAAGGAACTCCCAAAGCCAAAGGTATGTACCCTTGCTTTGAGTCTCCCATACTAAAATGCTTTAGTACTTTGTCTATGTACTTTTCTTGACTTAGTCCCAAGAGCCGATTTGATCTATCTCTATAGATTCGAATACCAAGTATTGTCTCGGCTTCACCTAAGTCTTTCATTGAGAAACACTTTCCCAACCATTGCTTAACCTTTTGCAATGTTGGGATGTCATTCCCAATGAGAAGGATGTCGTCCACATATAGGACCAGAAATACTACTATGCTCCCACTAACCTTCTTGTACACACAAGGCTCATCTTCATTCTTGATGAAGTCAAATTCTTTGACTGCCTCATCAAAACGAAGATTCCAACTTCGGGATGCTTGCTTTAATCCATAAATGGATTTTTGAAGCTTGCAAACCTTCTTAGGATGCTTGGGATTGACAAAACCTTCAGGCTGTGTCATATACACATCCTCAAGTAAATTTTCGTTGAGGAAAGCAGTTTTGACATCCATTTGCCATATCTCATAATCATGATATGCAGCTATGGCAAGCAAGATCCTAATGGATTTGAGCATGACTACAGGCGAAAAGGTCTCGTCATAGTCTACACCATGAGTTTGTCGAAAACCTTTTGCTACTAGTCTACCTTTGTAGGTCTTATCAGCTTTGAGTTTGAATAGCCACTTGCATTCAATTACCTTAGCACCTTCCGGTGGATCAACCAAGGTCTAAACCTGGTTATCGTACATTGATTGCATCTCGGATTTCATGGCTTCAAGCCAATTTTCCGAGTCTGGGCTCTCAATAGTTTCTCGGTAGGTAGTAGGATTCTCACGATCTACTAACTCAATAGTGTCACTGTCAGTGATTAGAAATCCATATCTCTCAAACTCCTGACGTACCCTACAGAACCTTCTAGGTTCTTGTGTAATGGGTTCTTGTTCCACAACTGGTTGTGAACTTGATCCCATTTCCAAACCATCCTCTATAGGAGTTTGTGGTGCTTGGATTTCTCCAAGTTCTACTTTACTCCCACTGTCTTTCTTGAGAAGGAACTCCTTTTCCAAGAAAACAGCCTTGCGAGCAACAAATACTTTGTTCTTGGCTTGTGAGTAAAAGTAGTATCCCTTTGTTTCTTTAGGATACCCCACAAACAAGCAGACACTGGATTTGGACTCTAGTTTGTCAGATGTTAATTTCTTAACATGTGCTTCACAGTCCTAAATCCTGAGAAAAGACATATTGGGTTCTTTCCCAGTCCATACCTCGTATGGTGTCTTCTCAACTGCTTTAGTTGGAGTACGGTTCAATAGAAACGCAGCAGTTTCTAATGCATAATCCCAAAAAGAGATAGGAAGATTAGCTTGACTCATCATAGATCGAACCATGTCCAACAGAGTTTGATTTCTCCTTTCGGACACACCATTCCATTGAGGTGTTCCAGGAGGAGTGAGCTGTGAAATAATACCACACTCCTTTAGATGACTGTCAAACTCTTGGCTTAAGTATTCACCACCTCGATCTGATCGAATGGCTTTTATACTTTTGCCAAGTTGGTTTTCTACTTCATTCGTAAACTCTTTGAATTTCTCAAAAGTTTCAGACTTGTACTTCATTAGATAGACATAGCCATATCTACTGAAGTCATCTGTGAATGTCACGAAGTAGCTAAAACCACCTCTGGCATGTGTACTTAAAGGTCCACATACATCGATATGTATTAGTTCCAATAAGCCATTAGTCCTCTCACCTTTTTTATTAAAAGGACTCTTTGTCATTTTTCCATGCAAACATGGCTCGCATGTGTCATAAAACTCTAAGTCGAATGACCCAAGCACTCCAGTTTTGTGGAGTCTTGAAATGCGTTTTTCGTTTGCATGTCCTAAACGACAATTCCAAAAGTAAGTAGGGTTCAATTCGTTTGATTTAACCCTCTTTGTATTAATGTTGTATATTGACTCTTTGTTTTGTAAATCAAGGATATAAAGGCCATTTTGCAACATGGCATTGCCATAAGAAATGCCTTGGCGATGAATATGAGCATTGCCATTTTTAATAACAAAATCAAATTCATCATTATCCAAACATGAAATTGAAATAATGTTTCTGCTCATAGCAGGCACATAATAACAATTATTCAAAACAATACAAAGTTCGAAAGGTAAAGTGAGGTGATAGTTGCCTATCTCCATGGCAGCAACTCGTGCTCCATTCCCCACACGGAGGTCCACTTCATTCTTCCCAAGTAACCACCTATTTCTTAGCCCCTGCACATTTGAACAAATGTGAGAACCACAACCGGTATCCAATACCCAAGTGGTAGAAATAGAAAGGTTAATTTCAACAACAAAAATACCAGAACTGGACGCCTTGGCTCCATTCTTCTTTTGTTCTTCCTTGAAGAGAGCGCAATTCTTCCTCCAATGCCCTATCTTGTTGCAATGGAAGCAAGTGCTCTCACTCTCTTTGAGTTTTGGCGCCTTGGGCTTGGATTGGGCCTGAGGTGCACTCCCAACTGACTTGGGTTTTCCTTTTCCCTTTCCCTTTCCCTTAGCAGTTCCCTTCTTAATTCCCTTTTGAACCATTAGTACGGGATTGGTCTTTCGAATGTTCTCTTCAGCATTCTTAAGCATCCCATGAAGCTCAGTGACTGACTTGTTCATTGCATGCATGTTATAATTCATCACAAATAGATCATAAGCAGCAGGCAATGATCCTAAGATCAAGTCAGTGGACAATTCCTTTAGCACTAGTACCTCAAGCTTCGCAAGAGTATCAAGATACCCTTTCATCTTGAGTACATGGGTACTAACAGGAGTACCCTCAGCCATCTTGCAAGAAATGAAGGCCTTTGTTGTCACGAACCTCTCGTGACGAGCTTGCTCTTGGAACATCTCCTTGAGGTGCACCATGATCACATAGGCCTCTTGGTCCATAAATTGCTTTTGCAATTCAGGCACCATAGTGGCTAGCATCAAACAGGTCACATCATTAGAGTCACTTTTCTTGTTCTCAAAAGTTTCCTTTTGAATCAGAGAAGCGTTCCTAGCAGGTTCCTCAGGTAAGGGTGCATCCAAAACATACGACTTCTTCTCTTGCTTAAGAACTATTCTTAAGTTTCGATACCAGTCTATGAAATTGGTGCCATTCAATTTGTCCTTTTCAAGGACCGATCGCAATGAGAAATTGTTGTTTGAAGATGCCATTTTCAATCTATAATAAAATTTAGCAAGATTAAATGAGGTCTTATTTATGATCCCACAAACCGAATTAATATCCCTTTAAATAATTCGCGTTAGTGATTTAATGTGGGCCAAGATCCACTTTTCACAACAACTTATTAGTCAAGCTGAGCTTGTACACCTAACAAGTTAAGTTACTTAGGTAGGAAAACTCCAATCATGTCTCGTACATGACTCTTGGATCAAATGGGCTAACATCTTAAGATGTTATAGCACAACCCATTTATTAGTTGCCTAGGTCCGGGCATCCCTTTCCATGATAAGTCCAACCTACATTCACAACCCATGCCTCACAAAGATAATCGGGCGCATCTAGGACTCCTATTCTACGTGACCGATGATCGATGCCTTGATATGTTTCGAATTAGGAAGGCAACTTTGTGACTTACTATTTTAGGGATTCATTTTATTACGACTTACATGGCATACGCTTTGTCATCCATACATAGCATGCATATATAAATAATTGCATAAAGTAAAGCGTGACAAACATGGGCCCAAAAACCTACAACTAAGATTATATACTATTACATAAGAATCTTCGAGTTGGGCTTCTCCACTCCGATGGGCTTCGTCTTGATTTACAAAGTCTTCAAGTATATTCTATTCTAAGAAATAAATGAAAAACTTTTACAACAAAATATAATGGCTCGCAGGCCATATTTAATTACAAAACCCAGGGCCCATGAATGCACCATGCATATCCATTCATCACACCAAATTAGCAAATAAATATACATAGCATTCATGGATAAAACAAAGTCTAATTTTAATTAATTTAGCAAGCCCATTAATGGAAATTGTGTACTTGAACCTTTAAGAGAAGACCCCATGACGGGCCTGGGCCAAAGCCTAATGGACTAAATCCTCTTATTGAATAAGTTCTCTTAAAAGCCCAAAACACTTACTAGTTAGATTTGTGCTATAAATCAACTCTAGTATAATTTCCAATTTTGCCATTTTTAATTTTATGTCATACAGCCCATAAACATTAAAAATGCATATAATATGTGCTAACATGAATTAAAAATATAAAATCATGAAGAACACATATATGGTACACGGCATTCATGCAAAAACAAACAAACAACAAAAACTAGTTGTTTAATGCTTATGTAATGCCATAAAATGCACAAACATTTAAATCAATTTTATGAGTCATTTAATAATCTAAATAAGTCCATAAATATTGATTTAATATTCTGTACCAATCTAATCTAAATGTGTTTTTATCATTTTAATCAAAACAAAACAAACAATCTTGATTAAACATGTAACAAACACAAACTAGTCATAGTTTTAAGTGATTTTTAAAATTAATCAATTAAATTGTCATGGACCAGAATTAAAACCAAATTTAAAATATGTCCAGACCTGATATTGAATCTTTAAAAATCACTTACAAACATGCCAAAAACGTTTTTACATTTAATTTTGAAAACTAGTTGTTAAAATAGCAATTTACATGCCAACAAGCACCTAGTTTCATAATTAACATGTACCATCAGGTATAAATAATTAAATCCGACCATTACCAACCCTAATAACATCTTAGGACAGTATATTAACATTTCATATTAATTATAATACCTATCTAATCAATTAAAATTGTTTTTACACCAAAACAATGCAAAAAACTCAAAATAGAAAATTTCAGATTTGCATGTTTTCATAATGACGATTTTTAATTAATTTTTTCATGCATCTAAAGCACTAAAATAAGCATGTTTAGGGTCTGATACCACTGATGGAATATGACATGGTATGAATATCATGATAGCACAGCGAAAAAACAAAAATTTTTATCATACATACCATACACATCCAAAGCTAGAAACGAAACATGCAATTTTAGGGTTGTAGAACTTACAACTTTTGATGCCTTTTAAATATTGAATTAGGTGATGGCCAGCAACTAAGATAACTTTTTCCGCCTTAGATCTCGATCACCAATGCCAAGGAACAGCCTTTTACGCCACTCCCTCTATTCTCACACACACAATTGCACCGACGGCTTAAAATCGAGATTACTAGCTCTCTTTTTCGGTATTGTGTAAAGGCAATGATTGAAGCTACAAAATTTGATTTTGCACTTCTCTTAGGTTGCTATTACTACCCAATATCACAAGAGAATGAGGAACTATCCTTTCTCCTTGTGAAAAATTGGCTAAAAGAAAACTTGAGAGAGAGAGGAAGAGTTCATGCAAAAACTAGAATTAAAAACTAGGGTTGGCATTTTTTCTCTTCTTTCAAATATATATCCTTTTATTTTTTAAGTGATAAATCTAAAATCAAATACTTAAAGATAATAGATTTCAGCCTTTATCACTTCTTTAAAATAAGAGATATATATTGATTTAAATTCTTTTGAATTAATCCAAGATTAAAACATAAGACATATTAACCAAATAAATCACTTAATAAATAAAAGCATGTGCCGAAATTCTTTTTTTTTCTCTAGGAATTTCAGCCACCTATATTTATAATTAAGAGATTTAATTTGATCATAAGTCTTTTAGGCTTTAATACTCAATTAATTAAATTAATACAATACATTTAATTAATTGAAATTAAACCTTGTGGGCTGAATTTCTCTCTCTTATGGGCCAAGGTCCAATAGCAATCTAATAATCCATTACACACATTAATTTGACTTTAATTAAAAGCCCAAATTAATGTCCAATACTTAACTTAAATATTTTAAGCCCAATGCTCTGTGTGCGATCCTATAGGTCCATTTAATGTTGGCAATGAATTAATAAATTAATTCAAAGGCTATATATATTCTCTAGCAAGATATTATAGCATTCCAAATTACATGAAAATGCATATGGCATTTAGTGACCCAATGCAATTTTGTATAGTCCCTTACCCATAAATATCAGAATTAATATAAGGCATGGAACTAGTCATCCTTATATATATTAATTCCTTTCTTGATATTCCAGTGACACTGACCTCTCAGATAAATAATGATTACTCATTATCTTATCTCGGTATGGCTATACACTTCTCAGTTCACTGATCAAGTGGCCAATGATATTTTCTCTCTTATTGAGGGGGGTAATCCCTTCACTTCTCTCATGCTCTCTAACATGAATTAATGCATACCCAATCATACCCGTACTTGTCACTCTGTTACGAGCACGTTAGGTGTATGCCAAAGTACACAGTAATTCATAAAGAGTTTCATATAGATTTCAGGTCTAAGAACTCCGATACAAAACTTGCATATGAGAAACACTTATGACTTGTACCATGTAGTGTTCTCATGAGCGGATCGTATCCAGATACCATGTTTTTTAACATGTATCTATGATCTCTGATTGACACTCTTGTCCTAATGATCCGTAAGACAAAACTCATAATGTCAGAGAGAGCATACTAGTCTTAATTCATTGTTATTCCCATAACAATGACTGACTAGGGATATTTAGAATGATGTTTCATTTGTTTCAAGGTCTTACAACCATGTGCCTCACACATGATAACTTAAACTGAAACAACACTCTTGGATAGTTTTATCAATTGATATGCACAGGAATACAAAGGATAAAACAAATGCCTCATTTTATTAATTCAAAGTGCTTTATTACAATGCATTGGGGCTAGGGCTTACACTAACAAATCTTATACATTCCCTCACACTCCACCTTGATTAGTTTATCTTTGATTTGTATCGGAGAAACCAATGGTTTAGTGGGGTTAAGTTTAACGGCAATATGTGCAAACTTTGCACGTTTGGACACTGAAGTGTTATAATCGATTTTAACCATCTTCCTAATACTAGCACTTATATGTATGAGAACACGTTTATGATAATAGTGAAGTGGAATGTAACACCCCAATCCACTAACCATGGATAATCATCAATCACTAACATAAACCTAGTAAAGACTAGGCAGATATAATAATCATAATTAATAATACAGGCCATAATTACATGCCACAATAAATTTAAATCAAACTTATAAATAAGAAGGCCTAACATAATTGGCCAACGATACAAGATGAAATCCTCAAGGCAACCGTAATTTGCCAGATCATCTCTTCAATGGTTGTCTAGCCACTATAGCTATTGCCCCACTGGAGCTTATCTTGACACCCACATAGATAACAAACCCATGCTAAGCTATAAAGCTTAGTGGCAAAACAATTATACAGAAAAACCTTACCAAAAATAATATCAATACATTGCACCCATCGCAAATGAGGAGATACATATGAGTCTTTAATAATATTAATCATACAATGCATAAACTAGAGGAGTTTTCAACCTTCACAATAATTGCTCACCTTATTGCATTCTACAGCATTAAGTGAACTTGCCTAGTTCTAAAAGACTTTCAAATTTACTTTATAAATCAAACTCTTTTCCTTAATTACTAGCATAATTCATTCCATTTAGAAAGCTTTCGTTCATGACTCTAGACATCATGCTTATTGGTAGTACATAATTCAATCATAGGCATTTAAGCACATTATTTATATGAGATATGCATTTGGTGTTCATCCAAAGCATAAGGAGTGCATGCGTCATGTAACATCTATAAAAGATATCTCTAAGTATAATTACTTAACACACATCATGCAATTTTTATTAGAGAATACAATTATAGTTCACTAGCCTGATCATAACCATGTATTCATTTAAGCTGTATTAGCATGGCAACTAATGTCAAATCACATGATAATACATCATACATAATCCCTTGTCTTATGTCAAAGTTATTGATATGTACATTCATGTGTAAATATCTGTATGTATTGACTAACCAGCTGTGCATGTAGATTACAGAGGATGGTATTACTTATTATAATTACCCGAGAAGGTTTTTATACTACATGCATACATTTCATAAATTTTCAAAACGTATGATAATCATTATATATGTTATAGTCCAAACAGTTCATATTATAATATTGTACGCATTCTATCATAACATGGCAATTTAAATCTCATAAATATACATTCCAATGATTCATTTCATTGAAATAGTTTATAACCAAAAGGAATCATGATAAGCAATGTAGTAGGCCATTCATTATGCTTATATTATGTAAGTGAAGCGATTAATACATGTTTTACATTATCTTGTATACACTTTATCATCTTTAATATCCTGCCTAAGTGCTAATTTGAAGGGTGGATAACGGGAGCAATGGGTACTCGAAGGTATCGAACAACGGATATCCGAAGATATCAAACAATAGACCAATATAGGGCCAAATAGGTTTCAGAAAGGAACAAACAAGAGACCCAAATGGGGCCGAACAATGATTCTAATAAGGAACAAGTCCCAACCGGGGTCAACTATAACAGCTGCAACTGTATCCCTCCAGGCATGCCTATCTAATCCACAACTGAACTAAGACCTATAAGCTTTACCGTTGTTAAGCATATTTCAATTCAACATATTATTCTTTACTTATTATAGCATCTTTGCTTAATGCCATCATCTATATAAGAATGTACATTATTGTTATCATACTTCAATATTGAGCTCTAGGCTCCAGTGCATGTGAATGCTATCATATGATCACATAGTTGCATGTTTATGCAAACGATAACATCATTCCATCTTTCATGATTAGCATTTTGCGTATCCACATACACACATACACATATATGCAGCTTAAATCATGGCAATACATGTTTTTATTATTCATACTTGTTCACATATTAAGTCAGGCTACTCATCATAGCATGCTTGCATCAACTATATAATATAAAACTTTCATAACTATGGATAGTTCTTAACGACATACCTTGTTATTGCTTGTTGTGAATAGTTCTCCTATTCCCATAATTAATCGCATTATGACATAATCATATATATAGCAACACTCAAGCATTTATGATCCATACAATAAAATAAGTGGGTTCTCTTACAGCTTAAGGTCAATACTTGTTCATATTTAATCACTTGATTCACTTTCATGGTCTATCAGATTATAGACAACAAGTTATACACCTTAACATAATCATATATAATTCAATTATCTTACTTGTATTTTTCATCTTGTAACATTTTATACTTAGGTAAGTTATGTGTGATTATTTCATCTTAGTCGTTAGCACACTACTGACAGGCATGGGTTAATCATAATAAAGTATAGGCATGAGCAAACAGGCGAGCATGTTTTTATACATCAACACTAATCATTAATTCTTTTTATGACCGTGAAGGCATTCAAGCTTCTACGGTTCCATAATTAAACATAAGTTATGATGTCCCATTATTTTTTAAATTAGACATGCAACCTTGTAGCTATTCTTTTATTATCACTAGGTTAAATCCCAATATTTTGGAAAGAGTCATCCCTGAACCTAGTACATACGTCATAACAACTTTACAAGACCCATTAATTAGCATATCATTTAAGTTACTAAGTTGCCTCATGCTCACCTTAGTTTTATGCTCATAAGGCCTTAAAATGCTTTTCAACAACATAACTCATATTAGCATTGCCATGCACAAGGCCCTCTAATTAAGAGTTCGAGTGGTCTCTATAACATAAATTTATAGGTTTATTCTTATAAAATGTTTCACTCTTTTATATACATACAGAGAGATTCTCTAATTGAATGATCTTGCCCTATACAACATATCGATGGCTTAGATGACTTACAATTTAGTTCAACCCATTCCCTCGTATAAATATGTTTATGTCATTCAAACTCAGATAACAACTCATCCCAAGGTTACACCATTCTTACTATATCTTACTAATTTAGCATTGAGAAGACTTTACAACTATTTTGATTCATCAATAATCCAATAACATACTATCCACCACTTAATATACAATCACCCTCATCATTATTCATTACTAACTTGGTTACCTCAATGATATACCATAGTTTATGGTTTATGAATGATTTATAAATTGGGTTGAAGAAGAACCATTGAAAAGAGAATATATAAGTGGCCGTGCATTTCATGAAGAAAATGGCCAAGTGGCCATGCTTTTCAAGGAACAAAAACATGAGTGGTCGTGCATGTAGAGAAGAAAGGCCATAAGTGGCCGTGCATTCAAGGAAGTAAAAGCATGAGTGGTCGTGCATTTAGAGAAGAAAGGCCATAAGTGGCCTTGCATAGCAAAGAGCAAAATCCATGAGTGGTCATGCATGTAGAGAAGAAAGGCCATAAGTGGTGCATAGCAAGGAGCAAAACCCATGAGTGGTCGTGCATGTAGAGAAGAAAGGCCATAAGTGGCTATTCAAGGGAATTCAGGCAGCTAAGGTTCACAAATTTCTCAGATAAAGTGTTTTAATGTCCAGATCTCACTCGAATTGTTTACACTAGTGAACATTAAAGCTTTAAAACATTATTAACTCATCTAACTTACTAGATTGAACCCTTAATCTCAGCTAAGAAAACACATACAACAAAAGAGGGAATACATATACAGTAATAACTTATAACAATTCCCGTACCTGATATTCAAGCTTCATCTCTTTCAAGATCCATTGATCTAGCTTTCTCTTTCTTTTCCTTATACATAGAGACAACAAGCATGATTTATCATCTCTTTAAACATCCTTAACACCAAAAATCAAACACAGGGAGGAGGAAAAGAGATCTATGAGAGGGAAAATATTACCTTCTTGATGCTAAAATAACAAAACCCTAAGCTTCCTCTTCTTCATCCCATAACCATACACACACACACACACGCACAAAGAGAGAGAGAGAAAAAGAGTGAGAGATCCCTCAAAAAGCTGATATTCACATCTCCAGGAATCCTAAAATAATTGAGTGGGATAAATATCTCATCAAGAGAAATTTTCAATATACCCATATATACTTTAATCTCCTAAATTTCCATTTTTTACAATTTAACCCCAGGACTTCTAATTTAATTTCAATTACATACTTTCTTAAAATTACAACTTACCCATACTCAATTACATACATGCTAAAATTACCAAAACACCCCTCTTAGGACTAAACCTCAAAAATTGCAAAATAATCCAATTTCGCCTTAATTAACGATAATCCTCATTAACTAACAATAATCCGATTAGGGCCGAAATTGGATCCTTACATGGAAAACCTGAAAAGCGCACCCAAGCCATAATTGAAGTCATATTGTCATTATCTGTAGAAAAATTCGGATGCCAAGGTTGAATCGTTAAATAATGTCCCATGATAGTGCAAGGATCACTAACCAAAACATTAATGTAATCATCTGTCTTATCGAAATGAATCAAGAAAAGAAATTATTGTCCAGGTCCACCACTTTGTAATGTCTTTTAGGGGACTACAAGTAATCTAACCTACTCCAAAGCACTCTATAACAGACATTTTTTCTTAACAGACGAACAACAATCGATTTCTTCCATGGCCTAGCCAGCTAAGCCTCTAATTTGTTTGAAACTTCTAGTTTATGTAATCCATCCTCTAAGAAGATCAAAATCTCATCATTGTTCAATTCAGTGTTAGTACTATCCTCACTATTCACGTATTTATTATCCATATCCATATTAGAGAATTGGCCATGTTCATCCTCATTAGCAAATCTCATAACCATAGAACCAAACAGCTTCTCGGCCTTGCGTACCAAGGCATATCTAAATGATAAAGTCACAGGTTCATTGTCCTCATTCACACAAAAAAATGGGTTCTCCCTCATCCAACAACATCTTCTCATCCTTTTTATGTTTCTTTCGCAATCTATCATCTGGTGGAGAAGAGTTACCTTCTCAATCGACCAAAAACCCTCATAGGGCTATGGCTTCAGCACTCATGACGACTCTACCCAGGAAATTCTTTTCGACTCTTTTTACATTTATGCCAATTAAAAATTTAGATCATGTATTATTTGTCTAATAGTACATATGAAGCATATTGACATATTACAACATGGTGGTAAACATATTGATGTTCATAACAACAAAGGAGATGATGAATAAATATATAGCTCTTGAGCTAAAGTTTTTTTTTTTTTTAATTTTAGGTTAGGTGGAAAAGAAATTGCGGTGTTGAATATATATACTCCAAGTCGATAAAAATTATTAGACATAAGGTGAAAATTTATTCCTGGATTTTGTTAAAAAATGCAATGTTGTCTCTGCATTTCATTTTGATGCAATTTATTCCATGTACTTTTGGGTACAATACAGCTCCTACATTAAATGGATGTCAATTTTGATCGTTATCCATCATTGACCATAATAGTTTGTCTTTGATTTAGAAAGTTTACTACATACCAACCTTTTTTTTCCACTTAAAAAAATTAGGTGGATTAAATATCCAAAAAAAAAAATAAAATACTCAAATTAATAAGAAAATATATTAAAATCTCTTATCACCTTAAGACAATGTTGTAAGTTAGATTATTTTAGATAAAAGCATTCTGGCCACAATAAAATAAATTTAAATATACATAAAATAACTAAAAAATCTAAAAAAGAAAAGAAAAACGAAAGAGGAAGGAGAATAGAAAGGAGAGAATAGAAAATTACCTCCATGGGCTTTTGATGACACATTTACACCTATTATTCACCACCGTAGACACCGGCCATACCATTGTCTTATCTTATGTGTTTCACCATTTCTATTTTTCTCTCTCCAACCAAGAGATTTTAAGCCACTCTTGAATCAACTTTGGCATCAGACAGTAACAGAACTACATCGGTGGATTCTTAATTGCTAGATGTTTCTTTCTATGTTCTCTATTTCCCCTCACTCACCGGCGATGGGTAGATTGGAGATGGGAATTTTAATCTTTTATGGATATTTCATCCACACAATTAGCTTAAATAAAAAAAATTAGGTGTGATAAACTTTTAGAATCAAAGGCCATTTGTTATTCTCAAATAATGAATAATAGTCAAAATTGGTGTCCACTTAATGGCATGTTACAATGCACCATTTTTTTTTAAAATATAGAAACTAAATTGCATAAAAATAATGTGCATGGACTATATTGTACCTTTTTTGATAAAGTGTAGAGACATATTTGCATCTTTTGCGAAGTTATTATGCTTAAATGATAAAATTAAGATAAAATACATATAAATGTTTCATATTTTTAAAAAAATTACTTAAATATCTTAAAACTTTTACAAATATTTAAAAAAAATTAAAAATTTTAATTCCATACTTCAAACTAGAGGTGCTAAATGGACGGGTTGAATGAATTTGAATTGAATCATTAATGGATGGTTTATAAATGAATAAAAAATATAAATTATAAATTAATCAATATTCAAATGGATTTGACAGATTTGGATCAATCAATAGTATTAATGTAAATTATTATAAAATGTAAAAGTATAAAAACATTTTTTTTTTCTAGATAACAACAATTTTTTAGTTTTAAATTACTCAAAATAAGCACTTTTGTATCTATATTTTTTTAATTGATAATTTTTTCTTGAACTTATCAAAATTGATATATTTTATTTTCAAAATGGACAATAAAATACTATTATGTTAGGAGCAATTCGTAAAATACGAGCACAATGTTTTACTATTGTTGGATAAGAAATACAAATTGGGGATAAAATATCAAGATAAAAGGAAAAGAGAAGCAAAAAAAGGGGTTAAATATTTTTTTAGTAATCGAATCATTATAATTTATAAATATTTTACAGAAATTTCATACTACTCAAATGTGTTAGGTTGAAGAAATACCCAAATTGAGATGATATCTGAGAGTTATTAAAGTCATTATAAAAGAGAATGAACTACTGAAGATTGGAAAGGGAAAACAAAGGATTATCAGAATGAATTGAACCATAAAGCAAACTAATAGAAAGATCAAGACCAATTATGTAACATGTTTCATTCTCGCAAGTTATACCATCTCACAAGCGGCAATTTGTTCCATTTGTCCATGATTCTATTTTTGGATTTGATGAAGAAGAAGAAGAAGAAAAAGAAGAAGAAGAAGAAGAAGAAGCAAAAGCAGAAGCAGAAGCAGAAATGGAAAAAGAGTTCCTGAATAGAAGCAAAGCACGACTTTGGTTAGGATGACAAAGTATTGTAGAAGTAGTAGTTGCTTGAAAATGAAAATTAAACATAATGAAGCTGAGAAATAGTGAATAATAATAATAATCCAGAATCAATTTCACCCACGGTCATTAGAGTTTACGACTTATCATCTGAAAGTAACTAACTTTCTTCATGACTTAAAAGTCATTGAACTTATCATATTTTTGCATAAAAGTCATGTTTACCGATTTTCGGTGAGAATCCTTGCCGGATTGATGATATGGCATGCCACGTCATATGCCTAAATACACGTGACACGTCTCATGTTTGGGTTAATTTCATCTACGATCACTGAACTTACGACTTATCATCCAAAAGTAACTGATTTATTTTTCTTGACTTAAATTTCATTAAACTTATCACCTTTTTGCAGAAAAATCATTTTGACCGGATACACATGGAGATGGATTTATTGCCACATCATCAGCCAATGTATCATATTTGATACGTTAGCAACCAAATCACCGTCATCAGCTAATATGTCATATTTGACACGTCAACAATCTATGTGTGTTCATAGCTGATGACGTCCATATCTAATGTGTCATATCCGATGATGTGGCAATAAATCCATCTCCATATGTGTCCAGTCAAGATGGCTTTTCCGTAAAATGATGATAAGTTCAGTGATATTTAAGTTATGAAAAATAAGTCAGTTACTTTTGGATGATAAGTCGTAAGTCCAATGATCGTAAATGAAATTGACCCAAACATGGGACGTGTCATGAGTGTCCAGGCATATGACGTGGTGTGCCATGTCATCAATCCGGTAAGAGTCCTTGTCGAAAATCGATGAACATGACTTTTTATGTAAAAATGTAATAAGTTCGGTAACTTTTAAGTCACGAAAAAAATTAGTTAATTTCGGATGATAAATTATACATTAAGTGACAGTGAATGAAATTTACTCTAATAATCCATGTTGTATTGTGTCAATGAAATTCCAAGTTAGATTTTCTACTCTATATAGGCAAGGAAGCAGAAAAACAGTGAAAGAATCAAGAATTTGATTAACGATTTTGGAAATTCCCCTCTCAAACTAGAATTATAGAGACGGGGAGCTGACAAAGAAGATGATACATTCCAATGGGTTGAAACTCAAATAATAAACGATTTTAAAGAAATATATTTTGTTTGATGATTTAATGGATATTGAATTGAATTGGATTGAATTAAAAAAATAAAATTTCAGTTGCTATTTATTTGAATTAAATTAAATTTAAATAATTTTTTTAAGGATTTATAAAAAATTTTAAATTTTGATCAATTTTAGCACCTATGCTAGGCTACTTCAAACTTTTAAAGAAATTTTAAAAATTTTAATTAAATTCACAATGGCCGAACAAAAAAAAAAAGTCATATTTAATCCGCTCTTAGCGAGTAAAAACTTTTTCCTCCGATGCTGTGAATATCCTGTGTACACAAAGCATCGGATAGCGGAACTGAAGTGAGATTTAGAGGATGGGGTTCGAAGAATTTCAACCCATATTCGGTGAACCAAAAGCCGAATGGGCAATGAACTCAGAATCGAGTTCGGCTCCATTACGTAGATTCTTGATGCACGTTTTTGCTCTTGATTACTATCACCTCAAAGTTCATGTTACTGATTTTCATTCTAATTCTTTCGGGGCCGTCAAATCAGTTATGCAGCTTGAGGACATGGTAAACCTCTGTTTATTGTTAATTCAACTCATTCTCTGTTGCTTCTGAAGTTTTGAATTTATTATTATTATTTTTTATCTGCTGAATTTGTATGTTTCCTGAGAATAAAGAGGTTCCAAACAGTGTTTTGTTTTCTTTATCTGTTCCTAGTGTTTTTTTTTGGTTGATTCTTCTATCAGTATGAAAGGAGTAATTTTTTTCTTTTTAATATTTCCTTTCATTCGTTATGGGCTTTTCTTGATTGCTGATTTAAACGTAAATTTATTTTATCGGACTCTGGTTTGGTTTGGTGATTTTTTTGATTTGCTGTACCGCAAATGTTACAATTGCTACTTAATAACCTATTTTTGATGTATTTATTTTTTTGATATAAATGATTTATTTATCTGTCTTACTACTAATTGTCTGCATTTAGGCTTTTTAGCTTTTCTTTTTGGAAGGAATTTGAGATTTGGTGTCGGCTATATTATGACCTGAAAGTCACCTGAAGGTTGTGGACATACAGTTCTTACTAGGGATTGTACTGCGGGAAGTCTTGTGCATTGGGACCAGCACAACTTTGACTTCATAGTTTTTTTGATTGGTTATGCATCCAAATATATATATATATATATATATATATATATATATATATATATATATATATATATATATATATATATATATATATATGTATATATATACATATATATATATACATATATATATATATATATATATATATATATATATTAGAAATGCAATTGTGAGATACTGACATTAATTGTGTTTTCATTGGATAGTCCAGAAAATGTTATTTTGGTACCTTTTGGATATATGTCTAGATAATATTACATTTTTGTTTTGATCAGTTTCTACTTATTGAATTAATATGCAGAGGGATATTATTGGAATTGGGGGCTCCTGGTCTGAGTTTGTTGAATACATCATAGCTTCTCTTAAATCTGAAGATGTTAAGCTTGTTCTGGAGAAGCAATCAAACTCAGATGGTGACTAGTAATCTTTTCCTCACCCTACCCTGCAGGATCCTTTTGTACCATAATTACCTCAGAAATGATCATATTTGTTTTTATTACTTCTTTTTTCAATGTGCATTTTAATTTCTAATGAGAAATGTGTGTTATTCCTGTTATATGACTTAAATCCATGATTTTGAAGTCTTAGTATTGACTGCAGCTGATTGCAGATACAAATGCAAAATAAGGCTACATGGTTTAAATGCATGCAGTAGCAATCATCACTAGCATTATCCTAAAATTTTTGTAATTGTTATTTCTTTCTTTCTTTCTTTCTTTTGCCTTTTAGGGGATTTACTACAGCACTTTATGATTGTTCCATAGTGCTTTGGTTGTAGCCAAAGGAAATTTCTAATTTCCCTTTTTGAGAAATGTGTGTTACATGATTGGTGTTTCTTTCTTTCTTTCTTTCTTTCTCTTATTATTATTATTATTATTATTATTATTATTATTATTATTATTATTATTATTATTATTATTATTTGACTTCTGTCCTAGGTACAGCATGTGCAAAATTGGTTGCTCAGAAGTCAAAGGGAATGCCTGTCATTTCCATTTCTCTCACAAAACTTGTGGACTCTGCTGTGCATGATGCTATGGAGAATTTGTCCTTTGGGCTCTTTGAGGCATTGCAACACATGCAGAATTCAGTAGCACAAGGTTGTCTTTCCTTTTCTGTGTATGAAATTGTTATAGCATTTTTTTTTTATTACTTAATGCCTATTTTGAAAAGTACGTTTTATTTTTTATTAGTTAGGTATCTGTTGGTCCTGTCAAGAGACTTTATTTGGGAACTACTGTACATTGAGGATAAGCACCAATAGTTTGTGATTCTGTGTTGGTCAATGTAATTTCAAACTGGAAAATGGTTAATTTGACAAAAAAAAAAAATATATAGAATCTTTTAGCAGTTTTTGTTAACTTGCTTTCTGCGTTTACTGCCTTAGAACTTATTCATGTGAAATCTGGCATCTCTTATTCTTATGCATTCTCAAATTGCCAGCATTAACTCTCAGGCTAAATCATTCATAAGAAGAAATCCATTTGATTCCATGAAGAATGGTGTAACAAGAGGGTTCTATGACCACTCCACTTGATCCATAAAAGAGTAACTCATTATTAACTCGTAGGTATATTCAAGCGCTTAGTTATGCTTCTTAATATTAGATGTCTAAATGCTTTGGCATTTAAAAGCATTTGCATGCCTTTTGAAGATCAGTGATGGCTGCTTCCGGCAGACTTAATCAATTATCTTTTTCTTGAAGAACCTCAACCTTATTTTCACCCTTCAAAGGATGAATTAGCAAAAATGTTCAAAAGCTACTTGGACGATGTCATTTAGCTTTATGATTAGGTTGTGGCAACATGAGTTGGAATTTTCAGTCTTATTAGACATTTTGACTTGGCATATGGTGTTGCTAGTCTTGGCTTTATGGAATCATATTTATTCGTAGGAAGTTGACTTTTATCTGCTGTGCGTCTTAAAGTTCTTCCAGCTT
This sequence comes from Excoecaria agallocha, assembly GCA_037975025.1. Lineage (NCBI taxonomy): Eukaryota > Viridiplantae > Streptophyta > Magnoliopsida > Malpighiales > Euphorbiaceae > Excoecaria > Excoecaria agallocha. Next base: position 104,389,150 of record CM075807.1, read on the forward strand.
TTTTCAGCACATTAATTTGCTCATTATGTTTTATCTTTATTGCATGTCATATGGCCTTCCATTTTCTGTAATAATTTTACAAAAGGTGGTGTTATCTACTGGGTTCATTTGGTGACAGATTTGAAATTCAAAATTTTGATTTCAAAAAATTGAAAATTAATAGACTAGAATTACACTCTTTGCTAAGAAATGCAGCTTATTCATGTATTTGGATTTCATAGTAATCTCTCACTTTAAATGGATTAAAAATATTATCCTTGGAATTAATGGTTCTTTATTTCTATGTCCCTTTCAGAGAAAGAGGGCTTTCCACGACCAATGAAAGCGTTATCATTTGAAAAGGTATACTTTCTTGTTGCTGATTATAATCATTTGTTTATATGGATTTTTAATTCAACCGAAAAGCAAGCAAAGCGTTGAGCAAGTTGGTATAATTTTAATATCATTCTGCTTAAATTGCATCGGTTACTGTTTAGTGACCTTTTGAAGAATAGATTTATATACTTATGCGGTAATGGACACGTGTGAACCTAAAACTATGGCAAGTGCACCAGTCAAGTAATTAAGTGAATTTGCATCAGTTACTGTTTAGTGACCTTTGGGAGAATAGATTTATATACTTATTCAGTAATTGATGCGTGTAAATCTAAAACTATGGCAAGTGCACCTGTCAAGTAATTAAGTGGAGAACTGAATATCTGAATATCATTCCACTAGGATCAAATGTAACTTAATTATTATATTCTTGTTATATGTTATTTCAGAAAATCGTGGTATCTTTAGTGGATTGTTATTAACTAAACTAGATCCTTCACTAGATGTTTATATTTGAAAATTAACCATAATTCTCAGTTTAGATTGGAAAACTCATTATTAACCCAATCAACTTATTTTAGGAATTGATATTCAGATTAATTTGTAATTCTATTCTATAAAATCAAGAATCAATCCGCATACATAATGAATTTATGGAATTCCCCTTTCCGGAAACAATTTCCTATCCTTGATTTCAATTGAAGCAATCATTTTGATAATACATGAACTAAAATAAGTCATTAGTCTACCTAAGATATCATGAACAATGCTCAATAAATATCCGTTTTCTTAATTCACCATTTTGGAAACAATCAAGAACAAAAACTCTCCCAAGGAACTCATTCAAGCATTAAGAGCAAGGTAGAAAAATGAAATTCAAACTGAAAGTCTTATAAAATAAATTATTCATCCATAATAGCATCAATGGATTGAAGATCCCTTAACAAAAGGAGTAATCTACTCCATAGAATTTGAAAACAAGCTAGCTAAAGAAACCAAAAACATGTTTACAACTTCATGAGAAGAGGAAGAAACCCATGAGAAAATTCCAACTCTTCAACTTCTCCCCAGCAAAATCTCTGAAGACTTAACAACTTAATGAATGAATGGTGAAAGAATAAAGAAAAACACACTAAAAGAGCTCTCTAACACTCTCCACTGCCTTATTCCTAAGTTTTCTAGTTCTGAAAGTTGTAGATGAAGACCCAAAGTAGGAGAGTTTAAGTTAGAATTGAAAATCTTGAAATCTGGATGTGCCTGGGTTCAAAGTTGTCAAAAGTGTGCTTGGGATGAGGGGTGCAAGAGGTGCTGGCCAGGGTGCCTCAACCATGCCAAGGTGGAGCAAATGACATGAAGCGATTGCTTCTTGCTTGGAGCATGGTGAAGCACCAGAGGCGCAGGGCGCTTCATGGTATTTGTACAAAACAAAAAAATTTTAAAAATAGAACCTGAATTGCAATAAAGAAGCCTTCTGAAAAAATGAAAACGCAGGCAGTTGTGAGCTGTTCAGGTGCACTTCCAGTACCAGCTGGCTCTTTTAGGTGCACTATCTTCTAGTTTTCCTTCTCTTTTCTTCTTTGCTCCGCTCCTGCTCGTATCCTTTCCCATTTTTTTGCCCGGCAGCATTCTTTCTTCTCTGCTCTGCTCTGCTCCTTTTCTTTTCTGTTTTCTTCTCTTCTCCTCATTTCTTCTTTACATTGTTTCATATGTTCCTTTTTTTTTGGGCAGTTTGCTGTCCAGGTGCTGATTGATGTTTTGCTCCCTTTTTTTTTTTTTGTGTGTGCTGCATTATAGTTTGCTTTTGTGCATTATGGGTACTCTGATTTTGTGCATTTTATAACTGAAAATTCCCTTAAATCTTTTTGTATTATTATTTTTTTGTTTGTGTATTTTAGTTGTTGCATCTCTTTTATTGTTTATGTATTGTTAGAATTAAAAAGTAGTAGTCTTTTTCTTTTCTTTTTTTTTTTTTGGGTATTCTGAAATTTAGAAAGTTATAGCTGAATTTTCCCTTTTGTGATTTGTGAGAAAAAACTGCCACGGATACACGAGGCATGCACCCCCTTGCACTGCACCCCGCCCTCCGAGGATTTAACCTTGTCAGCCCAATTTGCCCTGCGCTTCCAACAACTAAGCCTGGGCTTATGTCTGTGTTAGATTTGGGCATAGCCATGACCCGTTTTACTTTTAAATTGAAATTGCCTTCTTTAGGACCCTCACAGCCATGATTGAATTTGCTTCTTCAGTGTCTTTGTTTCTGGTCAGCTCCTTTCAAAAACAGGTCACAGCTGTGACTTATTCTTACCCACATCCGTGACATGCACTAGATCACCAAAACTCCACTTTTAAGCTTCAGTCTTCAACTCAACTCAAGCATTAACACATACTTCATTCCAAGATCATCAAATAACACATAGAAACCATGAAAAACACAAATAATATAAATTCAATACTAAAACACAAAATATACGGAAAACACATTAAAACTAACTAAAACGGACCAAAGCACATATATAACATAGTGAAATGACGCTGTCTATGGGTTTGGCAAACTTGTCCCGAATTTGGCATGAGCCCATTCTCACTGTTGATGCATCATACACTTGACTTCAACTAGTGACATCCTTTTATAATCTTGCATGTTTAAAAATTCCCACTCTGCACATGTTCTTGCCTTTCTTCTTCTTCTTCTTCTTCCCTTTTTTTTTTTTGGGTGGAAAATGGGTTCTTGAGTAAGACCAATTCAAGATCTTTAGTTTCCATAACTGCTACTTCGCTGGTTTTCTCCTTTGAAACTTCGCTGTTTTTTTCATTGACATAATTTTCCTAATGACAAAAGTTTAGGGTGGAATGAGTACTAGAAGAGTAGAAGTTTTGGTATTGAATTTATGTGTACTTTTCCTCTCTTCAAGCTGTTACCGAAACTTGTGTAGCAAAAGCATAGCATTTGAAGCCATCTAATCTTAAATAAATCAAATCATTCAATTCATCCAATAAGTGCTGTTTGAAATTCATGCAAACTAATGCTTCAGTTTAACTTTGAATAGTGAGGATTTTTAGGCCTAATGCTTAATCAAACTAGGAACAATCTGGATTAAATTGGCTTTTGGGACTGCTACTACTGGGCCGTTGAGTTTTGGTCATGGTTATTTTCCATTCTTGCTACTAAAAAGTGAATTAAATCTGTCAATAAAGAAAAGATTGATAGTTCTGGAATTTTGTTTTCATTACCTAATTAATATCTGTTAGAGTAGTTACTATTTTGCTGTTGATCAGAAGGGCAAAAGTTGGTAACAGGAGAAAACTTATGGACTGCATGATTCGATTTTAGAAGTGTCTATGACCTAATCTTAGGGCGTTTATTGTAATCATTGTTTTAGTTGTGGTCATTGTATCAAGGGCATTAATTTATGATACTTGGCCTTCGACAAACTTTTTTCATTTGACAAGGGACAAAATGATGAAAACCCTATTGGAAGGAGTAATTAGTTAACAAAAACCCTGGGAATTATTCTATTCAATTGTAAAAACAAGGGTAGATTAGTAATTACACATCCTAAACCCAAGGACCAGATAGTTTTCTGCCCTTGTAGTCAGGCAGAATTAGACAAAGTGAGTGATTCCACGTGTATTGAAGTAGCTTTCTCAGATATATCCGTGGAGAACAATGAAATAGTGATTTTTCTGGTTTAGGCCCCAAGGGGAATTTTCTGATGCTGGATATGAAGCAAAAATTAATTAATCCCTATACTATTTTCAAGTAATAAGCACTCTACTTTTCTTAAATATGGATATTAATGAATAAGAAATTCGTGAGAAGTACTTATTTATTGAAGTTAGCTCCAATTTTTCTTCCTTGTCTAGTCATCTGCCATGACAGTAATCTTGTTTGCTCTAACTTCTGTGCAACAAAGCTAAATGGTACTAGTGCATTTTTTTAATGATGAATATAGTAGCCTGATCATGCCAGCATTTCATTTTAGTGATTTCAATGATAAAGGC
>CM075807.1:104393666-104458666 GCA_037975025.1 Excoecaria agallocha
TGAGAACACGCTTGGATCGTTGATGAGACCATGGTTCCTTCGCTTGCACAATGGCTCTATTGTTGTCACAATATAGAGGAATTGTATCAACAATGCTAGGCACTACTCCTAGTTCAAATACAAACTTTTTGATCCAGACTGCTTCTTTGGCTGCTTTTGAAGCAACAATATACTCAGCTTCTGTCATGGAATCAGCAGTTGTTTCTTGTTTGGAACTCTTCCAACTAACTGCTCCTCCTCCCATTATGAACACATAACCAGATTGTGATTTACAATCATCATTGTCATATTGAAAGCTAGCATCTGTATACCCACTTACTTCCAAACTGCCCTCTCCATATACCAAGAATATATCCTTAGTCCTTCTCAAGTACTTAAGGATATTCTTGACAGCTGCCCAGTGTTCCTCTCCAAAATTGGATTGGAATATGCTTGTGACACTCAAAGCAAATGCTACATCTGGACATGTTTATAACATAACATAGATGATAGAACCAATTACCGATGCATATGGTATTCTATTCATACTCTCTCTATCCTCTAGTGTCTGCGGACATATAGACTTAGAAAGGTGTTTCCCATACACCATGGGTATAAACCCTTTCTTAGAGAGATCCATATTGAATATCTTCAATACCTTATCTATATATGTACTTTGAAAAAGACCTAGCAACCTATTGGATCTATCTCTATAGATCCTTATTCCCAGAATATAAGATGCTTCTCCAAGGTCTTTCATAGAGAATTGCTTGGATAACCATATTTTAACATATTAGAGAAGAGAAATGTCATTTCCCATGATCAATATGTCATTCATATATAGAACTAGGAAGACAATTGCACTCCCACTGACCCTTTTATATACACAAGGTTCATATTCATTCTGTGAGAAACCAAACTCTTTGATTGTCTCATTGAATCGTATGTTCCAACTCCTAGAGGCTTGCTTCAATCCATAAATGGATCTTTGAAGCTTGCATACCATTTCACCATTTCCTGATGTGAACCCTTTTGGTTGTGTCATATACACATCCTCAGTTAGATTTCCATTTAGGAAAGCTGTCTTCACATCCATTTACCAAATCTCATCATCATAATGAGCTGCAATGGCTAAAAGTATTCTTATAGACTTAAGCATCGCTACAGGAGAGAAGGTTTCATCATAGTTAATACCTTCTTTTTGATGATAGCCTTTTGTTACTAAGCGAGCTTTATAGGTAACTATATTACCTTCCATGTCAATCTTCTTTTTGAAGACCCATTTGCACCCTATGGGTTTTATCCCTTCAGGTGGTTGAGTTAAAGTCCATACTTTATTCTCATACATGGAGTCTATTTCAGACTGCATAGACTTAAGCCATAAATCACGTTCTGAACTATTCAAAACTTCTTGATAGCTTGTAGGCTCATTGTCCTCTACTACAGTTATGCCTCTATCCGAATCAATGTGAAATCCATATCTCACAGGGATAGAATGCATCCTAGTAGATCTTCTAGGATTTTGTGTATAATCATGTTCAACTGTAATCTCATCATTATGAAATTCAGTCTCGGGTTCAATTGGTTGATCTACTTCTATTTGTGGGTCTTGAACTTCACCAAGTTCAATTTTACTCCCACTGTCTTCTCATAGGAGAAATTCTGTTTCCAATAAGACAACATGCCTTGAAACAAACACCTTTTGTTCTAAGGGATGGTAGAAATAATATCCAAATGTTTCTTTTGGATATCCCACAAATAAACATTTGTCAGACTTAACATCTAGTTTGTCTGATATTGTCCTCTTCACATAAGCAGGACAACCCCATACTTTCATATGAGAAAGTGTGGGTTTCTTGTTATTCCACATCTCATATGGAGTAACATCAACCAATTTACTGGGAACTCTGTTTAACACATAAACAGCAGTTTCTAGTGCATATCCCCAAAAAGAACTTAGGCAAGTCTGCTCGGCTCATCATGGATTGAACCATATCTAATAGTGTTCGATTTCTCCTCTCAGATACACCATTATGTTATAGTGTATATGGTGGAGTCCATTGAGATAAAATCCCATTATCTTAAGATAATCTTGAAATTCTTGGCTTAAGTATTCTCCACCTCAATCTGATCTAAGTGTTTTAATTCTTTTGCCAAGTTGCTTCTCTACTTCATTTTTGAATTCTTTGAACTTTTCAAATGCTTTTGATTTATATTTCATTAGATAGATATATCCAAATCTAGAGTAATCATCTATGAAAGTAATGAAGTATGAGTAAGAGCTTTAACATGTGTAGTCATCGGACCACATACATCTGCATGTATTAAGTCTAAAAACATTTTAACTCATTCTCCTTTACCAATAAAGGGAGATTTTGTCATTTTTCCCAATAAACAAGATTCACATGTATCAAATGATTCATAATCAAATGATCCTAAATCACCTGACTTGGGAAAATTGGTCATGCTTTTCTCATTTATATGTCCTAAATGACAATGCCATAAATATGAGGTATTTAGATTATCGTGTTTTATTCTCTTGGTATCCATATTATACACTTTTTTAATTAAATCAAGAATAAATATACCATTCTCAATGATAGCTTTTGCATAAAAAAATATTGTTCTTAAAAATGTAACAACACTTGTCCTTTAAAGAAATGTCATAATCATTTAATAAACAACTGAAAGAAATAATACTTTTGGATAAAGCTTGAACATAATAACAATTATTTAATTCCAATATTAATCCACTTGGAAGAGGCAAATGGTAAGTCCCCACAACTGTTGTAGAGATGTTTTGTCCAGTAGCTGACTGCAAACATATTTCTGCCTTTCCAACTCTTCTAAAGCTTCTAAGCCCCTGTAGATCATTACAGAAATGAGATTCACATCCGGTATCTAATACCCAAGACTGTTTTAAAGCAATAGAATAAGTATTAATTTCAATCATATGAATACCTAAAGTAGAAGCATCAGCTTGCTTCTTCTCCTTGAGAGAATCTATATAAGCCTTGCAATTACACTTCCAATGACCATTTTTCCACAATGGAAGCAAGTTCCTTTGGGATTCTTTTTCTTGGCAACCTTCTTCTTGGAGATCCCAACATTCTTTGGCTATGCCTTGATTATCTTTTTCTTCTTCTGGTAAAGGCAACCGTGACACTTTTTGAATCCTTCATGAAGGATCCATCAACTGTTTTGAGCATGTTGATTAACTCAGGAATCGTTACTTGGATCTTGTTCATGTTGAAGTTAAGAATGAAAGGTGCATAACTTGGAGCCAACGAATACAAGATTAAATCTATGTATAGATTATTATCTATTACATAGCCAAGTCTACTCAAATGCTCAATATACCCATGCATCTTCAATGCATGAGTAGCAGCCGAAGTGCCCTCCACCATTTGGTAGCTAAATAGAGCTCAAGCAATCTCATATTGCTCAGTTCTAGCCTGAGAAGAATAAAGCTCCTCTAAATGCAAAATGATGGTTCTAGCATCCATCATCTCATGTTGCTTCTAAAGCTCCGAGGACATAGCACCCAGCATCAGACATATTGCTGCTTCACTATCCTCCATGTATTTTCGATAAGTGCCCTTGATCTCATCAATGGCATCATCTGATGGAAGTGGTGGTGGATCTTTATCCAAGACATAATGGATCTTTTCATCTCTGAGAACAATTATCACTTGCCTGATCCAGTTAGAATAGTTGCTGCCAACTAGCTTGTTATCCAAGATTGATCGTATATTAATGTTTGATGTACTCATAATGATGACCTAGATGTGAAAAAGAAAACATATGAGAGTATGTTCATATATATGTATAAATTAATTAGGTCTTTAATTAATCTATTTACTCCGACTATTTTATTGCGAATTAATAGCCCTTACTATTTAATTCGAGAAAACCCGATGGTTTTCTTAGTGGGCCAATATCCAATCCTTGATATGAAATTTGACCTTAACTGTGGTCAATAAATCAAACTCCAGACCCTTGAAAGGTAGGTATCTCTATACCAATTATGTCTCTACACAACTATTGGATCATTAGGTTATCAACTCTTGATACATGCATATCATATATGCATTCCCTAATCTTGCCTCTAGAACCATTAGCCTTGACTGTGGTCAACAAGCTAATGGGCTAGCTAAGATGACCCATTTAATTAGATTTGAACATATTCGATATAATGTGAGCTTAACTGTGGTCAACAACCCACACTATAAAGAACTCTGGTTCTCCTGAAATTAATGGAAGGCTTATATACATTAGTATAAGTATGAGGAATTTTAGTTAATTAAGTCTAATCATACATGGTTGGCATACACTGGTATGCATCCTATATCTATCTCATAAATATAAGCATACAAATATGGTATAGTTATGTACTTTACTAGATTGATTTTCCCGAGCCAAAAAGGAAATCAAAAGGTCACACCTAGGTAGTATGCATGATTCAAACAAGTAAAATAATTACAATATCTTCAAACTTGTTGGATCTCCATCCGGCCCATCTTGCTCCTTGATAGTGGTCTTCATCTCTATTTCTAATTCTAATCTAAGTAATATAATTACATATTACAATTTGAAAAAGAAATACAAACCAAAAACAAGTGGTCCGGACATGAAAGTCCTTATTGGGCCGAAACATGCATTATGCTCAATCACATTGGGCTTTTTTCCATAACTATCCATTATGCCAAGCATACACCCTTATATTCATTTATAATGCATAAAATAAAACATATAATGGATTACTAACTTTTTTTCAACTCTTGAAACTTTCTTTCGAGTTATTTTAATAATGTGATCAAATTAGGAAACTTTTTCATTTTGAAAACTTCCATTTTAGGAAACCTTATTGCATGCATGTGTTCTTGCCTTAATAATCAATCCAATTGATTATTAATTAATTATCAATTGACTATTTAATTAATTAATCATATTAAATAATTAAAAAATCAATTTTGGGCTTAAAACAAGGGTGGGCCGAAACCCACACAATAAAACCCTAAAATGTGTTCATACACAAACTAGTTTTGTGTATATTGGACCATTTAGGCCTCTTGGAATGAGCCAAACCCACTCCAGCCCTTAAAACCCATTAATAAACTTAATTATAGTTTATTATATTTGATTTAAATCAGCTCCTTGGGTCCACCAAGTCATTCACTAATTTAAACCAAGTCCGTAAACATAATTAAGCCCATTAAGTGATTTTAATGAATTAAAATTAATCCAATTAATTCAAGGCCCATTTTAATTAATCCAATTAATTAAAAACAAATTAATATGTCAGATATATCATATTTAAAAGATTAAAAATCGTTCTAAACATGAGCACACGAAGAACACCAATTTATCGAACTTTTCGACTAAACTAGTTTTCATGCAAAACTTGTTTGATTTTAATTTTGTTTGATCCTATGGCTTAATATCACATATTAAACACATAAATTATCATCAAAATAATTTTAGAGTGGATCAATAAAAAAATTAATTTAGAACAGCCCCTAAACTTTATTGAAAAATAAAAGCCATTCACGCCATTCTTAATGGTTATTTTCTCAAAAGAATCATTTTTATTTTTCGTTTTATATATTTGATCACATACATCCAGAAATAAATATTACTCATTCATGAACAATAAAATCTGATATTATAAATTTTATGGAATAAATAACTCAAAAACAAAAACTATTCCGCAGAAAAATATATAATTGTAGATTCATGGCAAAATTGAGGCTCTGATACCATGTTGGAATTTATCGATTACATGCATCTCATACATAAGAAAAATTTAAAATTTTTTCACCAATAGATCTGATATTGCCATGAATTTACAACATACATATTAATGGGAATAAGAAAAATCACCTTTGATTTTTGTTGAACAGTTGATTTTCTTTATCACCGGGTTGTCGCAAACCACAATGTCCAAAATTGAACACCTCCAATGAGTAATCCACACTAGAGAATGATTGAATGAACCAACTAAGGAAGAAAACAAGGGCTGGCCAAAATTCCCTAGATGCTAGCAAGGGAAGTGGAGGCTAGGGTTGAGAGAAAATATTTTCTCTTAATTGTTCACACTTAATCCTAATACCCTATCACTTGGATTTTTATAGTTAGGTTAAAAATCCAACTTCATAATATGATTGGGCTCTTTAAAATTTCTGGAAAATATTAATTAGGCTTATGGAATTATTAATAATTTATTTGGGTTCAATTAAATCCAATTTATGCCCTTTTCACAAAAGACTATGCACAAAACCCACAAACTAGGCCCTATGTGCATATACTTAGATTTAATTACCCAAATGAATTCAAAATCCAACCAAATTAAATATGTAGGCTCCATAACACTTATGGAATATATTTAATTTACTTTGGTCCAAGAATTAGACCTCTAAGGCCTTCTGTTTGTAGTTGGCGTGTAACCCTTCCTCTGGAGGATTTCTGCGCCAACTTTACTTATTTGGGCCTCTTTAATTCCTCCAATGGATCTATTAATTATTATATCAGCCCTATAACACTTTTAGTCCAATAATAATTAATTATGAAATATATTATTTCAATTAGGTCCATTTTACAAAATATTTCGAAAAAGTTTTTCGAACAATTTTACTTAATCATAATTAATTAAAATCTTTAATTAATTATTCTCTTATTCACTTCTCTATCCCCATAATAATATCAAATATTATTATCCTTGTCATTTTACCATTTTATCCTTTTCTCTATATGTGTGTGACCTATTGGGTTCCTGTCTATATTGATAGTATAATATGTAATTGTGAGTTCTATTCAAAACTCACATGATTTAAACTCCTTTAAATCATTTTATCAATCCCTATTGATATTTATGATACACTATTATACAAATCATGATTGGCCTCTATCTAGGCATCATGACTACCCAAATGGTCAGGAAAGTCAAGTGGTTTGACTATACCCTTCCATAGAACAGTTACCGTGAAATTACTCATTTCTCCACTCTTATCTCAATTAGATTCTGAGTATGGATTTTTGTCAACTCATATAAATCTAATTATGCATGTTCTATTAATTTAACCATTGTTCCCAAAATGCCCTTCGTGGATCTCTATCCATCTTGGCATATTACTCTAGCCAGAGATTCTCTAAACAAGGCAATTATAGAATCATGTGAGATAACTTTCCTTAATAAATCTGGGATGGTGAATCCTTTGTCAATCACTCAACTATCTTCAAGTAGGTCATGATATACCCAAGCTCCTAACTATGTTCACCCCCAGTTGGAAGTAATTAGTTATGGAGTCAAAGTATACCACTTGCTACTCAAGCTAACTTTGGTGATCTCAAGTCTAAGGATACTTGCACAACCGTTATAAAGAGATTCCTCATTGACATAGATTTAATATCCATGTGAGGATTCTCTTTGTAGGTCTCTAATGAACTTGTTCTTCTAACAAGCATCCACATGTTAGCTTTAATTATCTTCCATAATCACAGTTATGAGAACCACTGTTTGAGTCATTTAAGAAGCATAACATGTGCTAGTCTGTCCGAATTAACAATGTCCTATCTTGTTAATTCTATGACTAGGGATATTTAGATATTAACACATTTGTATGCAATAGACACCTCATATCATGAACACTTTCATGATTACTTTTGCACTGTGTTTATAATATCAAGGACTTCATTTATTAATTTAATATTTACAAACTCATGTATTTAAACATAGCATTAATAAATGAATAATGCCTTTTATTAAGAATATAAATTCATACATTTGAAATTCATCCCTTTTACATGGGCTCTAGGGCATACTCTCTAACAGCTTGCGACATAGCATGCCCAGGCCTTGCCTTAACTTTCCTCGTGCTGCTGCCTTTTTCTTCCCTGCTGCTTGTCACGACCCAGCTTGGCTTCCACACTCACCACTCCTTTCCTTCAAGCCTTAACTTTGCTCCTACTTAGCCAATTTTACACCTTTAAACTCCCAATTGATTCTTTACTCCTGTAAAGTAAGTAAAACACACAAAACACATAAAAGCAACAAAATACACATAAAATACCAAAATACTAAATACTATACTTAATAAAACTAAACACATATAGACACTATTAATGAGCTTTGCAAGCTCATATCACATTGCTATTTCATTTTTTACCCTAGATATAAATAATTCCCCTTGCTTGGTGCTTTTCCTTCTCTCCCAACCTCGTCATTTTTCTTCTTCTTCCCTTTCTTTTTCCTTTTCCCCTTCCATCTTTCTTGCCTCTCCCTTTTGCTCTCGCTCGCACTCTCCCTTATCTAGTATTGAGTAACAAAGCAAAAAGCTAAAGGTACTCTTTCTCTCTCTATATTTCTCTCTCTATTTCTTCTTCTAAATTTCTTGCATTTTTATTTATATTCTTCTCATACTTGAAATTGTTTGAACTTCATTTTTATGTTTTGAAAACCAGCTCAACATTACTGTATTTTCATGTTTTGATCTAGGAATGGTAGATTTGAGACATTTAAGAAATGCATTTTTCAGGTAAGTTATAGACTTGGTAAATTTTAGGAAATGCATCTTTCTATATGAAAAATTTTTAGTCTCTCTATGAATTTTGGTCCGTAAGTTGTATTAGATGCCTTCTTTTTTTTTCTTTTTTTATTTTCATTTTATGAAAGAGAATTTATTCTATACTGGATTTTTTCCTTTTTTATAATCGCCTAGTTTATCTATTTTTTCTAATTTGGTGTTGTGAACAATATATTCTTCATACTTATTCTATTGTTTTATTACTGTATTAGTCTATTATACTTATGATATCCTTTATTTTGAGTTACTTTTCCTTTTTTTTTTTAATTTTTTTGCTTAGTATGGGTTAATGTATTTAGATTTGTTTGTGTGCCTATGAAATTTGGAATACTAGCATAAAATGATTTTTTTTAAACTAATGATATTATCCGATAGCGTAAAAGGAGTTCTTTTGTTAATCATGAAATTAATAATGTTATTATTCATGAACACTATTTTTTCTGTCAATTATAAAAATTTTATTGCTAAAGAACTACCATACAGAGAAATAGTTGCATCCAATTTGTAGGATTGTAATATTCTAACAGATTTATTTGTGTCCTACCCTATTGATGAAGTATATTCAGTTGGTTTTGCTAAGGTTTTCTACTTGACTTAGTTCCCTTTCTGACCTATCATTACTGGATAGTTTCTTAGTTTGGTCCTGGTGCTTTCTTTTCTATCTTGGCTTATTCCTACACCTAGCTTTGGAATCATACTAATATGGTGGCTGTTTTGATGTATAGTCTTTGCTCTGGTTTTATTTTCTATTCTTGCCTCAGGGATGTGACTGATCTTATTTGTTCTTGTATTTATTAGATGTTTTTAGGGCAATCTTCTTCTTATTTCCTATAAGTTATTTGGAAATTAATTCTTCAATTTGGGATTTGTGCTCCTATGCCTCTTTGCTGCATAGTGGTCTCTGCTATTGGTTTGCTTGAATTTTTTGGACTATTTGATGTTGAGGTTCTCTTTGGTTATTTGTAGCCTAATTTTCTTGGATCTAGGGTTTTATTTCTTTAGTATGATGTTTCATTTAGTTTTTGGATTTGTTTCTCCTACTTTGCAAATGAATTATTAGGTTTTGTTTGTTGTTATCAGAGGTTGATTTAATTGTACTCTCTTAATATCAATATATTCATTGGCCTATCAAAAAAATAATGACCAACCAGCCAATAGTGATCAATGATAATAACCTATAGTTTAAACTGCAATATTATAATAAGTTGTTGAGAAAATGACTTCAAAAGGCCTTAGGGAAACAAAAAAATTTATATGTATGAAATAATAAAAATTATGAAAATGCCCCTAAAACTTTATATTGAAAAATGAAAGCCTAAACATCATTTTTAAAACTTAAAACAATCAATTAAATAGGGCAAAGCATTAGTGATGAATGTCCTTCTTGAAACGAGCTTTCTAAAAACATATTATAATAAGCAATCGGACAATTGAAGCAGAAGTTATGATAAAAATAGTTCGGGCCGCAATAAAACCGTCATAATACATAGTACACTTATGTGTCTTAATTAAATATTTTGGTCAAGGTATTGATGATCTTGAGACTCTGCTACTTTGGTTCTCTATTTCTAATTTGGTTTATTTTCATGGCAAATTTTTTATGTTAATAATAAATCCTTTATTCTCTGCTAGTGCTTTTTTAGTAACAGCTACCATATCTATGAGGTACTCTATCCCTTTCTTTTTGTTATAATTTTTATGCTAATAATAATTTTCACTCATATATATTAATTTCTTGAGAATGAAAATAGAAGTTCAGTAGCCTAAACACAGATATCTATTTCCAAAATAAAGAAAAGTTAGTTACTAACTCAAAATCTAATGTTTTTAATTAGGTGTTAATCATTAGTGACAAAGGAACATCGGTATAGACTATAGTTTAATGCTTCCACATCAGGGTGATATGGCTGAAGCTTGAGATGTAAGTCTAGCAATCTAATTTTATAGTTGTTTTCTCTTGCAAGTTTAACATAACATGAGTTATTGTTGCCGTTAGCTATCTTTATAAAAAAATCTTCTAAATTTTTATGTTAAATTCATGCATTATTTGTTTAATATTGTAAGAATATTATACCTTACCCTCATAAGCTGTTGAGAAATTTCAATAAGATTAATTTAGCTTGAAACTAATGAAACTAGAACCAAGTTGAAGCTTTAGTGTTTTTTCAGGCCTATATTCGCTTTTAGCCTACATTTCATTTTAATTTTTATTTGTTGGTCATCTTAACTCTATTTTTAATTTTTTTTGTTAATTCATCCTTCTTCATTGGATAAAATGTTTGATGATGGGAAACCAATCACCTAGAAAAGTAGTTAATGCATTTTGTTGTGCTCGGCTAATGGACTTCTTTTATTTAATAAAATAAAATAAAATAATTTTAGTCTACTATTAGACTAGTTTGAATTGAAAATGTAAAAAGAGAACCATAGAACACAGTTGCATTTAAAGTTTTTGCTATGTTATATTTGAAGTGTAAAATTGGAAAACATGTGTGTTTAGGAACTATTTTAGTAAAACAATACAAGTTGAAGTACTAAATTGAATATTAATCATATAATTTAATTAAGATGAGATGGAGAGAGTCTAGTTGTGCACAGTGAAGGAACTTTGAGCCATCATGAGTATGCAGATAAATTATTAAGTATCTGAATTTTAAGTTTATATTTTTATTTATGTACTAACTAAATCCATTTACACTTTAATTTAATCTAATGTATGAATTTAGAAAAAAAATGTGTGATTATTATGAATAATGATGGTTTAATATATGTCTATTTCCATAGATGACTACATTGTTGAGATAGATTTTTTGTTTCACAGGAGGTAAATGTAATAAAAATAGCAGAAATTTTGCTGAATTTTTTTTTAAATTGAGTTTACATGGTTATGCAAGAAAAGTCTATGGGTATAGCCTGAAGTATTTATGTACACCTTCATAAAAAAGCATGGTGGTCAGAAATTTGTCAACGCCTATTGCAGACAACTCAATATATGTAAAATTTATATATAAATATTAATTATTTTATGAAAATATAGCTAATTAATTGTGACTATTGTAATGATAGTAACAAATACAAGAGACTCTCATTCTACAATGGTAAAGCTCTGAAACTATCAATGTGAGTTAGATAGTCCTTTAAGTAGTTGGTGGTAAGAATAACCGTGGAATAATTTTTGGTTTAGGTTCTGTTACAAACACATCCCATTCGCATTACTCTACATCATCTATAGGTGCATGTAGTAGGCAGTCTGAACCTTCTAAAAGAGTCACTCAGCTAGAGACCACACTCACC
This sequence comes from Excoecaria agallocha, assembly GCA_037975025.1. Classification (NCBI taxonomy): domain Eukaryota; kingdom Viridiplantae; phylum Streptophyta; class Magnoliopsida; order Malpighiales; family Euphorbiaceae; genus Excoecaria; species Excoecaria agallocha. Next base: position 104,405,522 of record CM075807.1, read on the forward strand.
ATGTTGCTGGATACTATGACCCAACTAAAAAATCGGGTATAAGAGTTGGAAACCAAGGGCAACACCTCTCAGAAGCCAGATCGTCCTCCTTCACCAACTATATAGTATAGATTTGTAATATTTAGGTATTGATACTAACTTTATGTTGTGTTTGTTATGATTTTTATGGATTCTTAATTTATAGTAGTGGAATATATTTCTAGGATTTTTATTGTCGTACATTACAATTTTAATATTATACTACCAATATGAATATTTTGATAAATTACATTAAGAATTTGGATTATATTTATTTATAAACAATAAATTTTTATTGTAACTAAAACATTATGCTACCAAAATTGTACAATTTCTATTGTTAAATTTAAGAATGGAAAAATAATTTTCGTAACTAAATTTAGCAACGAAATTAGTTTTCCTTTGCTAAATTTAACAATGGAATTAGTTTTTCGTTGCTAAATGTAGCAACAAAATCTGATTTCCATTGCTAATATTGACCAATTCATCGAATCTTACATTGGTTGGATTTAGCAATGGATTTTAATTTCCATTGCTAAATTAATTTTCGTTGCTAAAAAAATAGCAACCACTGGTTCCATTGCTAATTTTTGTTGCTATTTTTGATTATCAATGAAAATTTGACATTTTTCGTTGCTAATTTCCATTGCTAAATGGTTATTTTCTTATAGTGTTACGACCATCTGTCCTAAAAGGATGGCCATCTGTGGCTGTCCTCTTTCAGTCCAGGTTAGATCAAAGGTATTTTTGTAAATTTTGGGAAATCATGTGAGCAATAGCCATCTATCACCGATGGATGCCCTTTTGTGCATTATTTTTATATTTCCCACATAATTTTAAAAATCTTTGATAAGGGTCAAATTTTAGAGATCTAATCAACATTAAATTTTGAGGATTTGATGTTCCTTTTTTGGAGAATTAGATTTAGAGTTAATCTCTAACCCTTTTCGAAAAATAAAAGGGAAAAATTAGGCTTTTGAAGGGATCATTAAATTTTGGAAAAGAGCAGACTTTTAAGAGACAAAAATAATTTTCTATTATTGAAACCAAGCTTTTGTGTAAGCATTCATATTAGAAAATACACAAATCTTTCCTTTATTTTGAATCATAGGAATCGAGGATCGGAGTGGAGATCGTAGCTTTCTAGAATCATAAAACTAAGATTTCCTGAATGTAATATTCTAGGCCCCAAGTTATTTTTCTCTCTTTAGATTCATAATATAATCACATAGTTAATCAAGCTTAGTCTCTATTTATGATGTCATGATTTACGTTTCATTTGTGATTACTTAATTTATTATATATTTTTGTAAATGCCATGATAGTTTTGTATTGTTTAAAGTGATAAATAACATGATAGGTTTTATATTTCTCCATTGATGAGTGATAAAATAGTTTAATTCATTTTTTGTATTTGCATGTTTATCCATGTTAGCATGATCTAAATTTTATTTTTTTTTGTTATTTATGTAGATTTGGCATGTTTTAGAGTTTTAGGATTGTCTATTTAAGGTTTAAAATTCATTTTCTTTATTTTTGAGTTGAAAGCCTACATCCTGCCCATATTTTTGAGTGACAGATAGGAGAAAGACATCCCAGACAGCCATCTGTCAGCACGTTACATTGGTCATCATGATGTCTTTTCCTCGTCCTATCTCTGCCTTTTTGCCTAAGAGTCTATCTTCTACCTTAGGGCTTCTGTGGCCTTATTTTCTCCTTTTAGCATATTTTAATGTTGTTTTTTATAATCTAGTTCATTTTAGGTGTTTATATGCATTTTAGTTTTGTTTTTGCTTCTGTATGGCATGATTTGCATCATGTACTTCATTTTTATTTTTTCCAATATGTTTTTTTTAATATTTTTAGTTAATTAATTTGTTTTAATATTTTATTTATTTTAATATGCTAATCAATTTTCTTTCTTTGTGTATATGTGTGAGCTATTATTTATTTCATGCATTTATGGAGTTGTTTGGGAGAATAATTCTTCCTTGGAGATCATCCTTCAATTGGTTCTTTTCTACCCCTTTTATTCTTTCTATTGCATTTAATTTATATTTTGTTTTATTTTGATTTATTTATTATTTTATTTATTTATTAGTAATTTATTTTATTTTTTAGATGTATTCCATTTTGGGGGATGTAATAATTTAGTAAAAAAGGAATTTTTAGCACACTAATTGATAAAAGTCATTTGAATATTTTATATTTAATTAATTTGTATTTTTTTAATAAAATGGATTAGTGTCCACTTTTTATCCCAAAATCACAATATAAAAGAAGAGTTTTATTTTCATCAAAATTGGAACTACTCATCCCGTGTTTTCCTAAAATTAATAAAGACTCTTCATCTACCTTTTCATAAAAATGTATAAGGGAACCAATATTTTTTTAGATAATTTACTTCTATAATAAATTAAGTAGTGAATTTATTTTATTTATTCACTCTATTTACCATTTTTACTTATTTGCTTGATAAGTTTATTTATTTTCTTCGCAATGTGTCTTGTGAAAAGAGAGATAATGGATTAATAAATAAAAAAATAATTATAAAACAACACCTAATTGAGATTCTACGTAAGAGTGATGTTCGAACATCGATCTTTGTTTATGCATCAAAAGGTTGAGAATCATTTTCCAACATCTTATTGGGTGGAGACTTTATGATATCTTCCTCTTTAAGCCAATATTGGATGCCTTTATAGGTTGACCATTAACAATAATTTAGGCCTAACCCCTTTTTATTGTGAAGTGGATAGTTTATGAGTTATAGTGAGCCTCATTTGGTCTTGGACTCTAAAAGCAGGACTCTGAGAACCAAACTGGAATCGAGCAGGCTCTAATGCATGTTACAGTGGTGGCTCTACTTGGGACTAAAGAGACCTTGCACTTAAAAGTAGCTCCATTTAAGTTTTTTTAATTGGGTTTTATTAATCCTATCTCCTTTATAAATTGCATTTTTGCATTCTTATTGGGGCCTTAAAATTAAGTTAGGCATCCCTTTTTAGCCTCAATGTTATCCTAAATCATGCCCTATGTTCACTCAATATAGGGAGGTATCAAGGAGACCCACCAGCCCAAGTCTAATACCAAATGGTATATAAAATGGTGACCCATCAGTCGTTATGCTTGTGATTAGATGGACCTATTGATAAGGACCATACATAGGTAGCCCTAAAAGTTTCATCACCCGACTGTAGCCTATGTAATGACAATAGCTACTTCCCCTAGGTTGTATAACCATAACAACTATTGTTTGCTATATGGGCCCTTGTGTATTGACCAAACTCAAGTAAATTAGGAGGGTACAAGTTAAAGGCTGCCATGCCCCAACTGGCCTAACCCCCTTTATTTGAGTTACTTAAAATACACGATGGCCAAAATTCATACTTCTATGTTTTTAATTAAGAGAGGTTATACAATCGATTGTTTCATCGTACACCATATGCATCAATTGGATTCCCAGTTGATTTATGGGCTAAGGTTAGTTAGGAAAGAGACCGTACGACCTCCTTTATAGGAATGTTGAAAGGCTTTATCTTGATTGTATGTGGTTATGATTGATGTCTAACGAATGTATTCATTATATCCATACATCATGCTCATGCATTAATCACTATGCATCATACCTAACATTTAGCTTTTGAAACCATCATAGATTCATTTAGGTGGTCTAAGGGGTCAAAAGGTCACCTTGTTTAGAGATCCATACTTGAGCTACCTAGGTTGAGATATAAGTCAAGTTCAGAATTGAGGTCTGAGATCAGTTTAGAGTTTGGCTTAATTGAGCTTTCAGAAAGTAGTAAAGGAATAATAGAGGAAGAGATGGCTGACGATGAGAGATGGGAATAAGGATAGATGACCTTTGGGTAAAAATATCTAATCGATAGGATAGATTAGCTTCTACCTTTGCTTCTCTAGTTCCATAAGATGGGATAGACAGGATGTTAGTTAGGTGATTATAATAGTTTGAGGAAAGGATAATGGCCTTGCTCGGTAGGTTGGTGGCTCCTTTAGCACCTTCTTTTATAACTCAGTAGGAAGCACCTATCCATGGATCAATAGAGCTAAGTCATTTTAGGGATGCTAGCCAGATAACTACTACAAAGCTTTAAGTCCCACCGATTGAGCAAAGGAGAGAGAGAGAAGGTATAAGCCTAAGAAAGACTACATTAAAGAGGAGAAAGAAGATAAATAGACTCTTATAGTAATGATGAGGAATAGAAGCCTGAATGCTGAAGATGTAGCCTTTAAGAAGATGGAGGAAAAGTTAAGGTTATATCCAGGTTGTTATCAGCTGGCAAAGGGATAAACCCTAAAGATTAAGATTTAGATGGAGATGAGCCACTTCGTCAAAGGTTTGAGATGATATAATTGCCTAAATTTGATGGTACCCCTAACCGTTCAGAACATATTAAGCAATATACGATAATCATAAAGGGACCACTTTGACTAGGAAGAAAAAGGTGGAGTATTTTTGTTTGAGCTTAATAGGGTCGATAATACATTGGTACCATAGGCTTGATAGGCACATTAAGGGGGGTTGGGACTTGTTAACTTAAGAGTTTCTCAAGCAATATGATTATAGCACCAAGATTGAGGTCACTTTAAAAGAACTTGAATTGCTCCAACAAAAGTATGACGAGTCCTTTCACGAGTACCTAACAAGATAGAGTAACCAAATGGCGGAGATAAAGAGGAAGCTTGATACAACTAACTAGATTAGGCTTTCTAATCAAAATGCAAGCCCCTACCTAAAGGATGACCTAAAGATAAAAGGATTAAAGGATTGAGAGTCCTTGAAGGATATAGCTATAGAGGTTGAAGGTGAGTATTTGGCCAAGATGGCCAGTAATGAGGGTACAAAGAGGAACTTCAATATTAACAAGGCAGCTAGGAGTAGTAGTGGAGTGAATAGAAGTGGGAAGATGGCTAAAATATCTATTACAAAGGCCAATCAGAAGTACTACTCCAACTTGGGTAAATTATTATCTAGGATGTTAGAGTGGCTGACCAAAGAAGGAAAGTTACAACCGTTACCATCAAGGCCTGCCAAAAGTCAGGATGCCTAACTACAGAAATGAGCAATATTGTGCATATCATCTGCATATATGGCATCTCATGAATTATTGCCACACCTTAGGGATTAAGATTCAGGATTTGATTAACAACAAATAGATTTTAGATCCTGAGATAAGAGATATGAAGAAGAAATAAAGGTTCAACATTATACCACTTTTGATGTTTATGATTGGGTCTAGCTTACCCAACTGGCATGTGATGAAAGACCTATTCGATAATGAGTTCGTGGCCGTTACTCATTCCAACCCTAAGGTAACAAAGCCAAATGAAGAAAATCAACCAATTTCAATGATATATTATTGGGATTCCCCCACTAAGAGCGAATATGAAAAGGCAATGGTGCCCATTGATATATGGAATTTAGATAGTCAAAGTGAAAAGGAAGTGAAGGGGGAGAAGAATGTTAATGCAGTCACCAGAAGCAAAAAGGTAGTCCCTAAAGTTCAGAAGCAGCCAGCCCTATTGTAGTGCCAATAGAGAAAGAAGTTAAGGAGAACCAGATTATTAAAAAAACTAAAAAAGATCCAGGCCCAGCTGTCCATTTGGGATTTGTTGAAACAATCTCCATTGCACAAGTAAAAGTTAGTTGAGGCCCTGTGTGCGTGTACTATCATTAATACCATTTCACCATCTAAACAACTAGATCTAGTTAAGGGAGAAATCGGGGAAAATGTTATGTACTCCAATGATGATCTACTAGTTGAAGGTAGAAATCATAATTGTCCTTTATACATCAAGGCTCAAGTGAATGTTAAGCATATAGCTTGTGTTATGATAGATGATGGGTCTTCAATCAATGTATGTCCACTAGTTGCAATTCCTGCTTTTAGTTCGAATGAGATCATGCTAAACACGTCGGACTTAACTATTTTATCTTATGACAACTCAAAGAGACAAGCTACCGGGAATTTTAAAGTAGTGGTTAAGATAAGGTGAGTTGAAACTGAAGCTGAATTTATGGTGTTTCCCATTCTTGCCCACTTCTTTATGTTACTTAAAATACCCTGGTTTCATAAGTTAGAGACAATGTCCTCTATGCTGCATCAAATGATCAAGATACCTCATGATGGTCAGGTGATCACCATCAAAGTTGTAAGAGAGAATTAGGTATATATACTTACAATAGATAAACAACCATTTAATGGATTCCATATCACTATGATTGATGATGAAGAGAATGGAGATGGTCTTGCTGATAACCCATAAGTAATTAACATGCTAAAGAAGATGCATTTCTTGCCTTGAGCTAGTTTGGGTAAGAATTCATAGGTGCCTTAGGATGCTATTGCCACCAAAGGGCAAAAAGGTAGGAAGGGGTTAGGCTACACTAGTTCATGTTGGAATTTATCGGTTACATGCATCTCATACATAAGCGGAATTTAAAAATTTTAAACCAATATTACTGATCTTGCCATGAATGTACAATATTCATGTTAATAAGAATAAGAAAAATCACCTTTGATTTTGTTGTACAATTGATTTTCTTTCGCACCGGGTTGTCGCAAACCACAGTGTCCAAAATCGAACACCTCCAATGAGTAATCCACACTAGAGATTGATAAATTTAACAAAAAAAATTGGTGTAGAATAAAGAGTGGCCGAAATTCCCAAGAGCTAGCAAGGGAAGCGGCGCAAAAGGGAGAGAGAATTAGAAGAAAAGACTTTCTTATGTGTTTAATCACTTAACCCTAATTCCTCATTAGTTGGATTTTTATAGTCAGGTTAAAATTCCAACTTCTAATGAGATTGGGCTCTTTAAAATTGCTGGAGAATTATTAATTAGGCCTTTGGAATTAATTATAATCATTTGGGCTTAATTAAATCCTAATTAAACCTTTTCATAAAAGACTATGCACAAAACCCACAAACTAGGCCCTTTGTGCAATTAATCGGATTTAACTACCCAAATGGATTCCAAATCCAACCAAATTAAATATGTAGGTTCCATAACACTTATGTAACATATATAAATTAATTTAGTCCAAGAAATAGTCCATTAAGGCCTTCTGTATGGAGTTGGCGTGTGGCCCTCTTCTGGAGGGTTTCTGCGCCAACTTCATTCCTCTGCCCCCCTTTATAATTCCTCTAATGAACCTATTAATTATTATATCAGTCCTATAACACTTATAGTAGTACTATAACACTTATAGGACAATAATAATTAATCATGAAATACATTATTTTAATTAGGTCCAATTTTACAGAACATTTCTCAAAATTTCCGCGAACAATTTTACCTTATCATAATTAATTAAACTCTTTAATTAATTATTATCTTATTCACTTATCTACCCTCATAATAATATCAAATATTATTATCCTTGTCATTTTACCATTTTATCATTTTCGCTATATGTGTGTGACCTATTGGGTTCCTGTCCATGTTGGCAGTATAATATATAATTATGAATTCTATTCAAAACTCATATGACTTAAACTCATTTAAATCATTTAATCAATCTCTATTGATATTCTTGATACATCATTATACAAGTCATGATTTGCCTCTATCTAGGTATCATGACCACCCAAATGTCAGGAAAGTCCAGTGGTTTGACTATACCCTTCCATAGAAACAGTTACCGTGCAATTACTCCTTTCACCACTCTTATCTCAATTAGATTATGCATATGGATTTCTGTCAACTCATATAAACTAATTATATATGTTATATTAATTTAACCATTGTTCCCAAAATGCCCTTCATGGATCTCTATCCATCTTGGCATATTACTCTGGCCAGAGATTCTCTAAAAAGGCAATTATAGAATCATGTGAGATAACTTCCCTTATTAAATCTGGGATGGTGAATCCTTTGTCAATCACTCAACTATCTTTAAGTAGGTCATGATATACCCAATCTCCTAACTATGTTCACTCCCAGTTGGAAGCAATCAGTTATAGAGTCAAAGTATACCACTTGCTACTTAAGATAACTTTGGTGATCTCAAGTCTAAGGATACTTGCACAACCACTATGAAGAGATTCCTCACTGACATAGATTTAATATCCATGTGAGGATTCTCTTTGCAGGTCTACAATGAACTTGTTCTTCTATCAAGCATCCACATGTTAGCTTTGATTATCTTCCATAATCACAGTTATGAGAACCACTGCTTGAACCATTCAAGAAGCATAACATGTGCTAGTCTGTCCGTATAAACAATAACCTTATCTTGTTAATTCTATAACTAGGGATATACAGATATTAACACATTTGCATGCAATAGACATCTCATATCATGAACACTTTTATGATTGCCTTTGCACTGTGTTTATAATATATAGGACTTCATTTATTAATTTATGATTTACAAACTCATGTATTTAAACATAGCATTAATAAATGAATGATGCCTTCTATTAAGAATATAAATTCATACATTTGGAAAACATCCCTATTACATGGGCTCTAGGGTATACTCTCTAACAATCTCCCACTTGCACTAGAGCCAATCACTCATATGTCTTAGACCCATGCTATTTATATGGTGATCATGCTTAATCTGGGAAAGTGCTTTAGTGAGGGGATCCGCCACATTGTCATCTATGGGAACCCTTTCTATTTTCACATCATTTCTAGATATTATTTCCCTTATGAGATGGTAGCGTCTGAAAACATGCTTGGATTGCTGATGAGACCGTGGTTCCTTTGCTTGCGCAATGGCTCCATTGTTGTCACAATATAAAGGAATCGGATCAACAATGCTAGGCACCACTCCTAGTTCAGTTATGAACTTTTTGATCCAGACTGCTTCTTAGGCTTCTTCCGAAGCAGCAATGTACTCAGCTTCCGTCTTGGAATCAGCAGTTGTTTCTTGTTTGGAACTTTTTCAACTAACTCTCCTCCTCCCATTATGAACACATAACCAGACTATGATTTACAATCATCTTTGTCAGATTGGAAGCTGGCATCTGTATACCCATTTACTTCCAAACTGCCCTCTCCATATACCAAGAATATATTCTTAGTCCTTCTCAAGTACTTAAGGATATTCTTGACAGCTGCCCAGTGTTCCTCTCCAAAATTGGATTGGAATCTGCTTGTGACACTCAAAGCAAATGCTACATCTGGACGTGTACATAACATATCATACATGGTAGAACCAATTGTAGATGCATACGGTATTTTATTCATGCTCTCTCTATCCTCTAGTGTCTGCAAACACATAGACTTAGAAAGATGTTTCCCATGCACCATGGGAATAAACCCTTTTTTAGAGAGATCCATATTGAACCTCTTCAATACTTTATCTATATATGTACTCTGAGAAAGACCTAACAACCTATTGGATCTATCTCTATAGACCCTTATTCCTAGAATATAGGATGCTTCTCCAAGGTCTTTTATGGAGAATTGCTTGGATAACCATATTTTAACATATTGGAGAAGAGAAATGTCATTTCTCATGATCAATATGTCATCGACATATAGAACTAGGAAGACAATTGCACTCCCACTAACCCTTTTATACACACAAGGTTCATCTTCATTCTATGAGAATCCAAACTCTTTGATTGTCTCATTGAAACGTATGTTCCAACTCCTAGAGGCTTGCTTCAATCCATAAATGAATCTTTGAAGCTTGTATACCTTTTCGCCATTTCCTGATGTGAACCCTTTTGGTTGTGTCATAGACACATCCTCAGTAAGATTTCCATTAAGGAAAGCTGTCTTCACATCCATTTGCCAAATCTCATAATCATAATGAGCTGCAATGGCTAAAAGTATTCTTATAGACTTAAGCATCACTACATGAGAAAAAGTTTTGTCATAGTCAATACCTTCTTTTTGACGATAACCTTTTGCTACTAAGTGAGCTTTATAGGTAACTATATTACCTTCCTTGTCAGTCTTCTTTTTGAAGACCCATTTGCACCCTATGGGTTTTATCCCTTCAGGTGGTTGAGTTAAAGTCCATACTTTATTCTCATACATGAAGTCCATTTCAGACTACATAGCCTTAAGCCATAAATCACGTTCTGAACTGTTCAAAACTTCTTGATAGCTTGTAGGCTCATTGTCCTCTACTACAGTTATGCCTCTATCCGAATCAATGTGAAATCCATATCTCACAGGGATAGAATGCATCCTAGTAGATCTTCTAGGATTTTGTGTGTAATTAGGTTCAACTGCAATCTCATCATTATGAAATCCAGTTTTGGGTTCAATCGGTTGATCATCTTCTATTTGTGGGTCTTGAACTTCACCAAGTTCAATTTTACACCCACTGTCCTCTCGTAGGAGAAATTCTCTTTCCAAGAAGACAGCATGCCTTGAAACAAACACCTTTTATTCTAAGGGATGATAGAAATAATATCCAAACATTTCTTTTGGATATCCCACAAATAAACATTTGTTAGACTTAACATCCAGTTTGTCTGACATTGTCCTCTTCACATAAGCAGGACAACCCCATACTTTCATATGAGAAAGCGTGGGTTTCTTGTTATTCCACATCTCATATGGAGTAACATCAACCGATTTACTAGGAACTCTGTTTAACACATAAACAGTAGTTTCTAGTGTATATCCCCAAAAGGACTTAGGCAAGTCCGCTCGGCTCATCATTAATCGAACCTTTGATTTCTCCTTTCAGATACACCATTGTGTTATGGTGTATATGGTGGAGTCCATTGAGATAAAATCCCATTATCTCTAAGATAATCCTAAAACTCTTGGCTTAAGTATTCTCCACCTCGATCTGATCTAATTGTTTTAATACTTTTGCCAAGTTGTTTCTCTACTTCATTTCTGAATTCTTTGAACTGTTCAAATGCTTCTGATTTATATTTCATTAGATAGATGTATCCAAGCCTGGAATAATCATCTATGAAAGTAATGAAGTTGGAATAACCTCCTCTGGCATGTGTAGTCATTGGACCACATACATCTGATTGTATTAAGTCCAAAACCATTTTAGCTCGTTCTCCTTTACCAATAAAGGGAGCTATTGTCATTTTTCCCAATAAATAAGATTCGCATGTATCAAATGATTCATAATTAAATGATCCCAAATCACCTAACTTGTGCAATTTGGTCATACGTTTCTCATTTATATGGCCTAAACGACAATGCCATAAGTATGAGGTATTTAGATTATCATGTTTCATTCTCTTGGTATCCACATTATGTACTTCTTTAATTAAATCAAGAACAAATATACCATTCTCAATGATAGCTTATGCATAAAACATATTGTTCTTAAAAATGTAACAACATTTGTCCTTTAAAAAAATATCATATTCATTCATCAAACAACTAAAAGAAATAATACTTTTGGATAAAGCTGGAACATAATAACAATTATTTTATTCCATTACTAATCCACTAGGAAGAGGCAAATAGTAAGTCCCCACAACTGTTGTAGAGATGTTCTATCCAGTAGCTGACTGCAAACATATCTCTGCCTTTCTAACTCTTCTAAAGCTTCTAAGCCCCTATAGATCATTACATAAGTGAGATGCACATCCGGTATCTAATACCCAAGATTGTTTTGAAGCAATATAATAAGTATTAATTTCAATCATATGAATACCTGAAGTAGAAGCATCAGCTTGCTTATTCTCTTTGAGAGAATCTAGATAGGCCTTGCAGTTACGCTTCCAATGACCATCCTTTCCACAATGGAAGCAAGTTCCTTTGGGATTCTCTTTCTTGGAAACCTTCTTCTTGGAGATCCCACCATTCTTTGGCTGCGCCTTGGTTATCTTCTTCTTCTTCTTATTCTGCTTCTTGCCTTTAGCAGAAGTGACAACCATGACACTTTTTGGATCCTTCTTAAATGATCCATCAGCTGTCTTGAGCATATTGATTAACTCAGGAATGGATACTTGGATCTTGTTCATGTTGAAGTTAAGCACGAAAGGTGCATAACTTGGAGCCAACAAGTACAAGATTAAATCTATGTATAGATCATTATCCATAACATAGCCAAGTCTACTCAAATGCTCAATATACACATACATCTTCAATGCATGAGTAGCAGCTGAAGTGCCTTCCATCATTTTGCAGCTAAATAGAGCTCGAGCAATCTCATATTGCTCAGTTCTAGCCTAAGAAGAATATAGCTCCTCTAGATGCAAAACGATGGTTCTAGCATCCATCATCTCATGTTGCTTCCGAAGCTCCGAGGACATAGCACCTAGTATCAGACATGCTGCTGCTTCACTATCCTCCATGTATTTTCGATAAATGCCTTTGATCTCATTAATGGCATAATCTGATGGAAGTGGTGGTGGATCTTTATCCAAGACATAGTGGATCTTTTCAGCTCTGAGAACAATTCTCACTTGCCTGATCCAGTCAGAATAGTTGCTGCCAACCAACTTGTTATCCAATATTGATCGTATATTAATGTTTGATGTGCTCATGATGATGACCTAGATGTGAAAAAGAAAAGATATGAGAGTATGTTCATATATATGTATGCATTAATAAGGTCTTTAATTAATCCATTTTACTCCCACTATTTTATTGCGACTTAATAGCCCTCACCATATAATCCGAGAAAACCCAATGGTTTTCTTAGTGGGCCAATATCCAATCCTTGATATGTAATTTGACCTTGACTGTGGTCAACAAGCCAAACTCCATACCCTTGAAAGGTAGGTATCTCTATATCAATTGTGTCTTTACACAACTATTGGATCATTAGGTTATCAACTCTTGATGCATGCATATCGTATATGCATTACCTAATCTTGCCTCTAGAACCATTAGCCTTGACTGTGGTCAACAAGCTAATGGGCTAGCTAAGATGACCCATTTAATTAAATTTGAACATATTCGATATAATGTGAGCTTGACTGTGGTCAACAACCCACATTATAAAGAACTCTGGTTCTCCTCTAATTAATGGAAGGCTTATATATCATAGTATTTGTTTGAGGGTTTTAGTTAATTAAGTCTTATCATACATGGTTGGCATACATTGGTATGCATCATATATCTATCACATAAATATAAGCATACAAATATGGTATAGTTATGGACTTCACTACATTGATTTCCCTGAGCCAAAAGGAAAATCAAAAGGTCACACCTAGGTAGTATGCATGATTCAAACAAGAAAAATAATTACATTATCTTCAAGCTTGTTGGATCTCCATCCGGCCCATCTTGCTCCTTGATAGTGGTCTCCATCTCTATTTCTAATTCTAATCTAACTAATCTAATTACATATTACAACTTGAAAATAAATACAAACCAAAAACAAGTGGCCGGGACATGAAAGTCCTCATTGGGCCAAAACATGCATAATGCTCAATCACATTGGGCGTTATCCATAACTATCCATCATGACAATCATACACCCTTATATGCCTTTCTAATGCATAAAGAAATGGATTACTAACTTTATTTCAACTTTTGAAACAATCTTTTGAGTTATTTTAATGATGTGATCAAATTAGGAAACTTTTTCCATTTTGGAAACTTTCATTTTAGGAAACTTTTTTGCATGCATGTGTTTTTACCTTAATAATCAATCAAATTGATTATTAATTAATTAATTAATAACTGATTATTTAATTAATTAATCATATTAAATAATTAAAAGAATCAATTTTGGGCTTATAATCAAGGGTAGGCCGAAACCCACCAAAGGAAACCCTAAATATGTTCACACACAAACTAGTTTTGTGTCTTTTGGACCATTTGGGCTTTTTGGAATGAGGCAAGCCCACTCCAACCCTTAAAACCCATTAATAAATTTAATTAATTTTTATAATTTTTAATTTAAATCAGCTCCTTGGGCCCACAAAGTCATTCACTAATTTAAACCAAGTCCGTAAACATAATTAAGCCCATTAAGTGGTTTTAATGAATTAAAATTAATCAAATTAATTTAAGGCCCATTTTAATTAATCCAATTAATTAAAAACACTTTAATATATCATATATATCAGATTTAGAAGATTAAAAATTGTTCTAACCAAGAACACATCAAGAACATATCAAGAACACATGAAGAACACCAATTTATCAAACTTTTCGACTAAACTAGTTTTCATGCAAAACTTGTTCGATTTTAATTTCGTTCAATCCTACGGCTTAATATCATATATTAAACACATAAAATATCATCTAAATGATGTTTTAAAGGATCCATAAGAAATTAAATTAGAACAGCCCCTAATTCTACATGGGTTTCACGCAAAACCCTAATGGGTTTCATGCAAAACCCTAGTCACTTTTCTTCAAAAGTTTCGTTTTTGTTTCCATCAAATTTATTTGATCACACATACAACCAGAAATCAATATTTCTCATTCATGAACAATTAAATCTGATATTTTAAAGTTCATGAATTAGATAACTCAAAATAAAACAAAACTTATTCCGCAGAAAAATATAGAATTGTATATCCATGGCAAAACCGAGGCTCGGATACCATGTTGGAATTTATCGGTTGCATGCATCTCATACATAAACAGAATTTAAAAATTTTTAACCAATATTACTGATCTTGCCATGAATGTACAATATTCATGTTAATAAGAATAAGAAAAATCACCTTTGATTTTGTTGTACAGTTGATTTTCCTTCGCACCAGGTTGTCGCAAACCACAGTGTCCAAAATCGAACACCTCCAATGAGTAATCAACACTAGAGATTGATAAATTGAACCAAAAAATTGGTGTAGAACAAAGAGTGTCCGAAATTCCCAAGAGCTAGCAAGGGAAGTGGCGCAAAAGGGACAGAGAATTAGAAGAAAAGACTTTCTTATGTGTTTAATCACTTAACCCTAATTCCTCATTAGTTTGACTTTTATAGTCAGGTTAAAATTCCAACTTCTAATGAGATTGGGCTCTTTAAAATTGTTGGATAATTATTAATTGGGATTCTAGAATTAATTATAATCATTTGGGCTTAATTAAAGCCTAATTAAACCTTTTCATAAAAGACTATGCACAAAACCCACAAACTAGGCCCTTTGTTCAATTAATCAGATTTAACTACCCAAATGGATTTCAAATCCAACCAAATTAAATATGTAGGTTTCATAACACTTATTTAACATATATAAATTAATTTGGTCTAAGAAATAGGCCATTAAGGACTTCTGTATGGAGTTGGCGTGTGGCCCTCTTCTGGAGGGCTTATGCGCCAACTTCATTCCTCTGGCCCCCTTTATAATTCCTCTAATGAACCTATTAACTATTATATCAGTCCTATAACACTTATAGGACAATAATAATTAATCATGAAATACATTATTTCAATTAGGTCCAATTTTACAGAACATTTCTTAAAAGTTCCGCGAACAATTTTACTTGATCATAATTAATTAAACTCTTTAATTAATTATTATCTTATTCACTTTTCTACCCTCATAATAATATCAAATATTATTATCCTTGTCATTTTACCATTTTATCCTTTTCTCTATATGTGTGTGACCTATTGGGTTCCTATCCATGTTGGCAGTATAATATGTAATTGTGAATTCTATTCAAAACTCACATGACTTAAACTTCTTTAAATCATTTTATCAATCCCTATTGATATTCTTGATACATCATTATACAAGTCATGATTGGCCTCTAGCTAGGCATCATGACTACCCAAATGTCAGGAAAGTCAAGTGGTTTGACTATACCCTTCCATAGAAATAGTTACCGTGCAATTACTCCTTTCACCACTCTTATCTCAATTAGATTCTGAGTATGAATTTCTGTCAACTCATATAAACTAATTATGTATGTTCTATTAATTTAACCATTGTTTCCAAAATACCCTTCATGGATCTCTATCCATCTTGGCATATTACTCTGGCCAGAGATTCTCTGAGCAAGGCAATTATAGAATCATGCGAGATAACTTCCCTTATTAAATCTGGGATGGTGAATCCTTTGTCAATCACTCAACTATCTTCAAGTAGGTCATGATATACCCAATCTCCTAACTATGTTCACTCCCAGTTGGAAGCAATCAGTTATAGAGTCAAAGTATACCACTTGCTACTTAAGATAAATTTGGTGATCTCAAGTCTAAGGATACTTGCACAACCGCTATGAAGAGATTCCTCACTAATATAGATTTAATATCCATGTAAGGATTCTCTATGCAGGTCTCTAATGAACTTGTTCTTCTAACAAGCATCCACATGTTAACTTTGATTATCTTCCATAATCACAGTTATGAGAACCACTGCTTGAACCATTCAAGAAGCATAACATGTGCTAGTCTGTCCGAATTAACAATATCCTTATCTTGTTAATTCTATGACTAGGGATATTCAGATATTAACACATTTGCATGCAATAGACATCTCATATCATGAACACTTTCATGATTGCCTTTGCACTGTGTTTATAATATCTAGGACTTTATTTATTAATTTAAGATTTACAAACTCATGTATTTAAACATAGCATTAATAAATGAATGATGCCTTTTATTAAGAATATAAATTCATACATATGAAAAACATCCCTATTACATGGGCTCTAGGGCATACTCTCTAACAGTTCAGGTCGGAAGAGTATAGGAAAAAATGTAGCAAGTAAAGTTCCTCACATTTCGAAGAACTTTGTGCTAGCTTTAGGGTTATACCTTTATTATGGAGAGAATAAGGCT
The DNA here is from genome assembly GCA_037975025.1 of Excoecaria agallocha. Lineage (NCBI taxonomy): Eukaryota > Viridiplantae > Streptophyta > Magnoliopsida > Malpighiales > Euphorbiaceae > Excoecaria > Excoecaria agallocha. The sequence continues at coordinate 104,422,204 of CM075807.1, forward strand.
TATCTAGTAGGAGATAAGATTATGCCTAATTCTAAGCTATTTAATGATGTTTTTGATTGGAAGTAAGGAATTATCAAGCCAGGTGAGGGTTTTTTGGGATGAAGAGATCCTTTTACATCACTCAGTATAGGATAGGGAAATGCTTGAGGAGATTGTAACTGATAAATTACTTTCTATTCAAAAAGAAAGGGTCTTTAAATGATGGGTCTTCAATCAATGTATGTCCACTAGTTGCAATTCCTGCTTTTAGTTTGAATGAAATTATGCTGAACACGTCGAACTTAACTATTTTATCCTATGACAACTCAAAGAGACAAGCTACTGGGAATTTTAAAGCAGTGGTTAAGATAGGGCGAGTTGAAACTGAAGCTAAATTTATGGTGTTTCCCATTCTTGCCCACTTCTTTATCTTACTTGAAAGACCATGGTTTCACAAGTCAAAGATAATACTCTGATTTGAAGGAAAAGGCAAGTGAACTACCATGTAATCCCAATGGATGCCTGACACTATCATATCCATCTACTAAAAAAAATGCAGAATAATGATAAAATTTAGCGAGGACCAGAAAATTCGTTGCTAAATCAATGTTATAGAGATAAAAATGCGACAAAAAATGAATTTTGTCTCAAATATTAGTGAGGGCATGCATGAAAACATATATTGCAATTGTTTAGTGAGAATATTAAAATTTTATCGCTAATTTTAGGCGCCAAAATTTAGGTTCAAAATTTAGCGAGAACTTGGCGAGGCTAAAAGACAAGCAAACTTGTATATTTAGTAAGAGAGTAAATCCTCACTATAATAGCGAAAAAACTATCCTCGTTAAATTAGCGAGAGCTCTAACCCTTGCTAATTACAAGGTAGACATGATTAAGTGACCGTTAGCGAGGAAAAAGTACCACGCTAAATTAGCGAGTGTTATAAACCTCGCTAATAGTAATGTAGACATATATGTGACAATCAGCGAGGTAAAATTTCCTCATGAAATAGTGAAAGCTCTAACCCTCACTAATAGTAGTGTGTGTGTGTGTATATATATATATATATATATGACCATTAGTGAGGGAAAATGTCCTCATTAAATTAGCGAGAGTTCTTGGCCTCGCTAATAGCATTGTGGACCATTAGCATGGGAAAATTTTCTCGCATGTCCTCGCTAAATTTGTGAGAGCAATTGTCATCGCTAAAAGCAATGTATGTTGGCATTTACAATTATATGACCATTAGTGAAGGAAAATATTCTTCGGAAATTAGCAAGAACTCTAATGTTTGCTATCAACATTGTAGGTTAGTGTGCACAACTATTTTATCTTTAGTGAGAAAAAATATTCTCGCTAAATTAGCGAGTGTTTAGGTTTTTGCAAACTATAATAATTAGCTAGAAAAATTATTCTCGCTAAATTAGCGAGAGTTTAGGTTCTTGCTAACTATAATCATTAGTTAGAAAAATTATTCTTGCTAAATTAGCGAGAGTTTAGGTTCTCACTAACTATAATCACTAGCTAGAAAAATTATTCTCGCTAAATTAGCGAGGGTTTAAGTTCTCGCCAATAACAATACATATTGGTATAATTATATAACCATTACCGAGAAAAGTCGTCCTCGCAAAAAAATCTATATTAGCTAGTATATTATCTCTAGCAAAAATTGCTAGGACTAAAATTGGCAAACTTTATTATACGGCGCCATTATTCCAAAACTCCCTCCAGTTTGCTATTATTCCCCATCCTCACTCTCTCTCAACCCCTCGCATTTCTTTCCCTAGTACTAATAATCATAAGAAAACCCTAGCAGTCCACCCTGCTACCTTCATTGCCCCTTTACCACCTTGCCACAGTCCCATTTTGCTTGTTCTAAAACATGTAATTCTCTCTCTCATTCTAAAGACACCAAAATCAAGTTGGTTGCTGCGACAAATGGTGGAAGAGATATACACCCCAACCCCATCCCTTGGAAAGAAAAAGGTGATATGGTGGTTTTTCTTATTCTTGTGAAGCGAAGATCATTCGCTTAGGGAATGAAGTGAGTCAGCCTCCTTTTGGCTCAAAATTTTATTTGTTCTTAATTTTTTAGAAAAACACCTTTCGCTTTGATTTTAAAATAGAAATATTATTTTCATTTCAATTGTCCGTCTTTCTCAACAGCCGCACAAAATACCTATATGCATTAGGGTTTTTCGGGAAGAGCTTGAGGCTACTACTATGGATTTCTTTACTCTCACTAGATTTACGGCCACCTCTCCTCCGATCGAGACCTGTCGCTCTGAGCTCTCTCCCTCATCTTTCGATCGATTCAAGGTTTCACTCTCCCATGATTAGATGTTTCTTTACAGCTATTTTTATCTTTGTTTTCATTTATTTGAGGCTCTCTGTGCTATGAAAAATGGACGAATAGAAACTAATAATTGAAATATGAGTCTTGGTCTCTTTTCCTTTTTGTCAAAAGGAAAGTCTACTTAGAAACTAGAAATGGAAATTTTGTTTAAATGAATGATTAATGAGGACGAGGATGTAATATATTTTTGTTTTGCATTTCTTTTAATATGTATGTATATTTTGGTGATCAAACAGATGCAAGATTAGCTTTTGTTTGCTTTTATTATCCTTTTTATTTGAAATTTGGTTCTACTCTCTAAAATACATGATGTGAATTTCATATCTAATTAGTTGTGGAAGCAAGGGAAAGTAAAAGAGTGCAGATACTAGGAGAAACCAGCATAATAAAGCCTTAGGCTTATTTCAGTTGTTGTTTACTTCAGCTTAGATTAATTTTTTTTAGATATTTTGTTATCTCTACTTATTTATGCTTAAACCTTGCTATGTTTTTGTTTTGTATAAATTCATTTTAGATTTCATCTTTTCTTTAAATGTTTCACAAACAGATGATATGATCATAGTCCTTCCCTCACACTCAAATAGAAGACTCATCTTTACTAATCAGATTTAGGTAGGACTAACTTTGTCACGATGATCAATTATTTTCCAATAAATTTTTAGAAATTGATGGCTAAATTCAATTTTGCAAGTTCTTCTTGCAGCTTCTACTACAGGGTCATGTAGAAGAGTGTTTCAGCTCCTCAATCGTGTTTCAAGCATGCCAAAATCTGGAGATAAGTTCCCATTTTTTCACCTGTATGTGATTTAGCAAAAGTTAAGTCCATGATTAATATTATAGATTAGTTTTCTCGTGTCTTGTATTAGATCAATTAGGAACTTTAATTTCACTGGCATGAGTTTTTATTTTTTTTATAGCTGAGGTTATGGCAAGATCAGCAGCGTGGCTTAGTCGTGGTCTATCTTGTGCGTGTTCACAAAGAAGAGAGTGATGCTCATCCTTCATTTGATTTAACCTCTGTGTAGGTATTTTTTTGTTTTAAAAAAAAAGATGTGATTTTACTGCCCTTATTCTTTCCTTGATGTATGCTTTCTTGATTTAACTTAATCTTAATTGGAATATATGGCTCTATGTTTGACTTTTTCGTATGAGTATAAACTAATAATAATATGCACTTTAAAATTTGGAGTTAACATTTTCCTATTTTTAATTTGGAGTGATAAGTGCACTTTAAAATTTGGAAGAAGATAGCCATTCATTCTTCTTGGGTCTCTCATGATATTAGTTGCTATAAGAATTCATAAACTTCTAATTCTTCTTAGCTCTATTGTTGCGTGCTGTGCTATATATGAACTAAACCATGTGTTGTATTTTAGGTGATAATAATCGGATTTGATATGCATAAATTGGGTATATGTTAGGAGACACAAAGGAACACTGCAGGTATTATTTTTTCCTTTATTAATTATTTGTATTTTATTTCATATGTGCATTTAAAACTTATTGTCTCGTCTTCGAACATGCAATGCATTTAAAGGAACATGAACAAGGGCAGCTTTTGTTTTTGTAATTGGGTTCTTAATGCTAGATCTTGCTAACACAGTCAAGGTGTTTGTGATGTAGTAGTTAATTTGTCATCTTTCTTTTATTTTTATTTTCCTCTTTCCTTTTCTTAATAACTGTGTATGGTATGAAATTATCTATATATGCAAGCAAATAATAAGGTTGATTTATCAGGTAGTTACAGTTTGATTTTTTTCTTAGCTTACGATAGATCTAGCTTGGTTGATTTGAGCAGGCTGCTGGTATCAGTTGTTGAGTTAACGTGCGAATTGTGGCTTCTTGAGCTACATCCATTTTCTTCTCTATTTTGCTTGATTGAATCTACTAAGCTTTCTGTCATTGGATTTTTTCAATTTTAATAGTCTATTCGACAATTGTACGAGATTAATTAAATTTTATTATTTATTATATTAAACAAGTGAAAATATTAGTAAAGATTTCTATGTTATTCGGATATTTAAATGAATTCAAATAGTATTTTTGTAATCATAATTGAGTTTGAAATAAATTTGTGCAAGTAATAAATTGTTGTTTAATTATGCCGGGGATGAATTTGGGCATATTTATATATCATCACGTTCGGGTAAAAAATGATCTTTTAAAGTTTTTAGATATATAGAAGACAAATTACCATATCTACTATTTTTTAAATATTTAAAAATGCTTTTCATTTAAGATTTAAATATAAGATATTTAATTAAGAAAAGAAAAAAAAATTCCATCTGACACTGAAGATAAGTCGTATCATATTATTAATGAGCTAAAAGGTAATTATGGTTAATGGTTACAGTCCAATAAAACAAATTTTTATATTCTATAAAAGTCTGAATGGTTGCAATCCAATATATCTATGTGTATGTGTTATAAACTTTTGACAAGATATGTAGGTGTTTGTGTGGGGGTGTGTGTGTAACATTGATTTGACTTAATCGGATTATATGACCATGTGTTTGTCTTTTTCGTGTGAGTATAAACTAATAATAAGATGCAAAATTTGTTGCCAAGAGTAACTTCATGGATTATTAAATTAATTTGTATCTAACTTTGGTATCATATTTGCTTAAGTTAGTCTCTCTAAATAATTTAATCGGTTTATACCAAAAAATTCGGGATGCTTGGTTTTTAATTGATTTCATGGAGCAATCAATTTTTAATCAGTTTAGATGGTTGGAAGTAGCAAGATTTAAAAATCTATGATGCTTGCTTCTGTCATTATTTTTTTATGCATTTGTGTTCTTCAATTGGGCAGTTGTAGCTTTGAAAGGTTGGTTTAAGGCATATGCTAGGAGATAGTTGTGTGGAGCAGCAAATCGGATAGATCTAGCAACAGTTAGAGATGCAACAATAACTTTTTCAGCAGCGGATTAAGGGGTAGATGCATCTACTCATACACTACAAAAAAACTGCAGATTAAATACCTTTTTTCGTCGCTAATTAAAATTAGCGACGCCTCGACGAACAGTCGCTAATAGGCCAGTCGCTAATATATTAGTGACGGATTTCAAATTCAGTCGCTAAATTAGCGACGAAATATTACGTCGCAAATTTTTTTATTCGTCGCTAATTTATATTCCTAATTAGTGGCCGAATTATAATAATAATATTTAGCGACTAAATTTTCCGTCGCTAAATAAGAACTTAATTAGTCGAGACAAATATAATAGTAATTTGGTAGCGACAATATTTTCGTCACTAAACCGTCGCTAATAAATATTCATAAAATGCAAATAAAAATGAAAATTAACTGCACAAAATAACATCGTAAACAATACAAATTTTATCACAATTCATTTATAATATTTTTAATATTATTATTATTATTATTATTATAACATTCAAAATTTAATTTGTATAAATAAAATTTCTCAAATATTATTAATTTAAAAAATATAATATCATAAAAGTAAATTAAATTGTGCAATACTTTACAAATAATTAGAAAAAAATTGAAACTAAATAATACTACTAACAAATTTTTATACAATATGCTACAAAAAAAAAACTTTGTAGTTTTCATCATTCTTCACAAGCAGCAACCAAGCACTTGCCTTCTTGTTCTAATAGACCTGAATACATTATAAAAAATTAGGGACAAGAATTTTCGCCCTTTCTACCATACATCACTACATATGAGTCTTAAAGCACACAAACTACTTCTAATTAGTTATTAAATTTATTGTTGTCAAGAGTTTGATCCCTTAGTGAGATTGAAAGATTTATATCCAATCATTTTTCATCCCAAAAGATATATGACATTCAACTGAGATATATGGCATAACTATATATTAACTTATTTATTAAATTTATTGTTGGCGTGGAATTGCAAAATATTTTTTAGCAAAAAACAGAACATACTTAGGAGAAATTCTTCAGGTTTGGATAACAGTAATTGAGGACTTTTAGCAATAATAAGTCCCAAGTTCTTTTTTTAACACCTAATGGCAACCATTGCAATACTTCCTGGTTCAATCTATTAAACAATTTCCTTTTTTAGCAATGCCAATTTCACGCAATATTTAGGCAACATTCCATTCATTTCAGCAATTAAAACCCTCCCTTCATATCCATTATTCTTTAATTCAAAGAAACTTGTTATAGATAGAACAATACCTGAACAAATGAAGCTGTATATCCATTCATATGTACAATTTGCTCACTCAACAAAATTGGCAACATACCCATCATAATCAGCTCTTTTCCTCCACATGCGAGTACCTTCCAAGAGATAAATATTCTGATGAAATTACTTGAAGACAATTAATAGAAATATTGACATTTTTTTCCTTTTTGAAGTGTATGATCATATCATAAATTAAATAAAAAAAAGATATTGCCAAAAAGGAAAACCATTGTTAGAAAAAAAGGGTTTTTGAAATGGTTTCTTTCCATAGAATACTGAAAAATAAAAGAAGTGGAATCAAGAGAGGACGGACAAAAGGAAATAAATTTTATAAAACAAATATATATATATATATATAATAGTGGAGGAAAAATAAATATTATATAGTAAACAAATATACTTGCTTCCAATGTTGGAATACAGAGTACAAATGATTTTGTCTTCGTCTTCAGAAAAATCTCCATGCTTGATGTTTGGTCTCAAATAATTTAACCATCTTAATATGCAGCTTTTCCCACATCTCTTAAGACCTAAAGACCACAAAAGCAAAAAGTATAGTAGATGAGCCAAAAAAAAAGGCAAAGGATTTTCACAAGTTCTAAATGATGTTAATACTTTTTGATATCCATTCATTACTTAATTTTTGTTTGCTGAGCTAAGCCTTGACTTTTGGGGATTTATTATAGCCAATAGTTTTTAAATTTGTTACACAATACTCAAATATCCATAATTAAATTCATCAACTCAAACAATAAATAGTAGCCACCTAATTTATAATTACTGCTTGTAACAATTACTTCTTATCTTTAGCAGCTACTGATATTAGTGCCATTCAAGTCTGAAGTTTAGAGTTGGAACTCTAGTCATACCAAAAGTAATTAATGCTTTTAACCAAAAGAAAAAGAGAAATCAGGAAAGAATTAAATATTCAAATTAAATAGAGCTCATTTCTTTTTTCTGGAAAAAGTGAAGAAAATAAATAAGGAAATTAGCTGTAAAAGAAAGACAGAGAGATAGATTTTGTCTTCCAATTCGGCCAAAATATTCAAATTCTCTGTCAACGTGGTGAGGCGTATTCCTCCACACAGATAAAAAGTCCAGTAGACCCCATTAATAAAACACTAATTAGTAATTAGATAGTAAGATTTGTGAAAATATAATGGAAAATGTAGGTCAAATGAAGACAACATGAATATGCATCAAATGTTTAATTTCTAACTTTCTTTGGTTGAATGCTGGCTCTTGTTTTGTGTTTTGTGCTTTGTCTTGTGTTCTGACTTAGGGAGCTAAGGGTTTTATCTTTAATTTATCTTTAGATAAATCTAGTAAGCTCGGTGCTAATGTTTCAAGTATCATTTAGTAAAGCAAAGCAATAGGTTAAGATTCCACCAGTATTAGATAGAATTTATTACCCTCTTATAGTGTATTAATATCATCCACAAACATTTTTCTAATAGACAGCTAAAAATTCAAAAAGAAAACACAAACAACCCAAAAGAAGAATGCTGCAAATCTACAAAAATGTACTAAAGCTAGAAAAATGAGCACTTAATTTTGGGAGAATGCTGCAAATCTACAAAAAAAGTACTAAAACAAAAAAGTAAATACTGACCTTGTTACCATTTGCTATTGTTTTGATTTGATGCTATTTTATTTGGATTTTTTTCCATTTGTTGTATTCATTTCCTACAAAATGCTATTCTTTCTTTGTTTTTCGGAACAAAGATTTGTTTTTTTCGGAGTTTGAAAATTCAATTAATAAGCCATGTAACAAAAGTAAAATATAATAAAACAGATACCTGAGGTCGGTTTCTCAACCAAGGTAGCGAGAGAAAGTGGTTTTGCCAGAGTTCTTAACGCCGCAAATTAAGGCAATAGGAGGAGGTGAGGTGAGGTGAAGGAGGTGATTTTCTATCTTTATCGAAACAGAGCTTGGTGATGACAACTTTGGAAGGGTTGATTCCAACGTTGACTGTGGAGCCATTCACCTTTTCCCTAGTGATGCGCTCAATGTGGATCACCCACTTGCGGCGGTAGACCTGAACAACCTTACCTTCACGACCCTTATAGGTCCCACGCACAACCTGCACCTCATCATCCTTGCGCACAAGCATAGAACGGACCTGGTATTTCTGGCGCAAATCAACGGAGAGTGGTGCACTCATGAGAATCCATCGAACGGAGGAGGGCACCGTGAAGTAAGCCTTATGGTTCTTGCGCCGGGAGCACGAAACCCTAGGATTGTACTTCATTGTAGTGGTGTGTGTAGTGGCGCTGCTGCTCCTCTGCTAGGGTTTAGAAATGAGCAATTGGAGTACAAAAGCATTTGCGGCAAATATATAGGGAATGACAGAATAAGGGAAGAGAGTAGGGCTTTGTGTTGTTAGATGGGCTTATTGGGCCAACTTTTGGGCTTTTTAAGATGGACCCTGAGCTTCGTAGTTGGTTGAGTATTCGTAATATCACAGAAATGGCTCTATCTTAAAAAACTATAGAAAATAAAAAACAAAAATTAGAGAAATGTCTTGGGAAAATCTAATTAATTCTTTATCATTCAATATCTAACGGCTTTTTGGGGTAAACATGTTTAATAAATTTTTAACACATGAAAATACATTGACAAGAGAAGTATGTCTAAATTTTTATCATTAGTTTATTTTATTTAATCTCATTATTTAATATTCATTTTATTATTATTATTATTATTATTATTATTATTATTATTATTATTATTATTATTATTATTATTATTATTTCTCTCATATAACTTAAATTGTGTTAATTTGTGATTTAATTAAAACCAATAATTTTATTTACTCTTAATAACATTTTAAATCATTTATTTATTAATATTTATCGAGTCAGTTCGATTATTATTCGGGTAACTCCAAGTTGGGGTGTTACACAAGCATTAGAGAGAGAAGAACAAAGAGCCCTTAATTGTAACTTCTGTCCAAAGCAAATCGGATTGGGTTAGAAAGCAACAAACACGATCTTCACCGTTCAAAATTAACAACAAGGAGTTTCAGCCATACTCACCAAAAATCAGGCCGATCTATTGACAAATGATTTTCCGATCATCTTCGTATACAAAACTGATCATAATGTAAAAATTTCAAAAAACAACCTATTTTTTGCAACAAATATTGAACTTACAGACCTTAAAAACTAATCTTCACCGTTCAAAATTAACAACAAGGAGTTTCGAATGTACTTACCAAAAATTAGACCGATCTAATGGCAAATGGTTTTTCGATCTTCTTCACATACAAAACTGGTCATTACGTAAAAAATCCATAAAATAGCCTTTTTTTGCAACAAAAACTGAACTTACAGATCTTAAAAACTAATCTTCACCGTCCAAAATTAACAACAAGGAGTTTCAAACGTACTCACCAAAAATCAAGCCAATCTAACGGCAAATGATTTTTCGATCATTTTCATATACAAAACTGGTCATTACGTAAAAAATCCAGAAAATAGCCTCTTTTTTGCAACAAAAATTGAACTTATAGACCTTAAAAACTAATATTTACCGTTCAAAATTAACAACAATGAGTTTCGAACGTACTCACCAAAAATTAGGCCGATCTAACGGCAAATGATTTTTCGATCGTTTTCACATACAAAACTAGTCATTATGTAAAAAATCCAGAAAATAGCCTCTTATTTGCAACAAAAACTGAACTTACAGACCTTAAAAACTAATCTTCACCGTTCAAAATAGCCTATACATTTATCTTTTTATCATCACCTTTTCTATTTATCTTAACTTAATATCTTAATATTAATCTGGCCATGTTTAGAATTTCAAAGCCATTTCTCCATTTTCAAATCAGTAAGTTTTCTCAGTCTTCCATAACACTCAATTAGGTAACTGCGGTAGTGAAATTAAATGGTAAGGATGAGTTTAGATGGAGCTTTGAACATTTAGAAAAATAATAGAAATAAAATTGAAAAATGTGTGTGTGTGTATATATATATTTATATTAGAAAATTTATTCATTTAGAAAAATAATAGAAATTAAATTGAAGAAATTAAATTAGAAAATTTATTCATTTTGACTTCTATGAGTTTAAGTCTTGGATTGAACTCTATTGTATTATTAAACTAAATAATAAATTAACCTTAAAATCGTGACATTATGCATCCAAATGCCCTCAAGTTTTCCAACTGGACCTCGACCGAGGCTAGGCCACGATTAACTTTTTTTGCTGTACCTAGCTATTATTTCTTTTATTCTTTGTTTTCGTTTAGTTTTTTTTTTCACTATTATTATCATTGCATATATTTAATTTATGTTAATTTATAATTTATTATAAAGAGTACTTTAATTTAAAACCATTTTTCTCACTATTATTATTATTATTATTATTATTATTATTATTATTATTATTATTATTATTATTATTATTATTATTTCATATATTTTAATTTAAAGAGTATTTTAATTATTTAAACATTTTGGATTTTAAATAATTTAATATTTGATTTAAATTTTATGAATTAAATATAAATTACAAATTTTTTTATTATTATTTTAAATGAAATAATAAATTTTATATTATTTTTTTATAAATATTTATTTTTATTAATCTTGAACACACAAATATATAATAATCTTAATAATTAGTTTATTAATATTAGTATTAAAAATGCAATTTTTCTAAATAAATAAATTTAGATTTTTTTATAATTGTTAAAAAATTATTATCAACTAATAAAATAATTTCTAATTTTCAGTTATAAAATAAATTTCTAATTTCTAAAAAAATTATTTTTTACTTTATTTTCGACGAATTAGCGACTAAACTGTTCGTCGCTAAACCGTCACAAAAAAGGCACTAAATTTTCCCTCCTAAATTAGTGACTGAAATTTTCGTCGCTAATTTTTTTGGAACTAATTTTATGAATAAAAAATTATAAAATTTAGCGACGAAACTATTTGTCGCTACTTCCGTCGCAAAACATGGCGCGTACACTTCCCGCCAATAATAAGCGACTGTTTTTTCATTCCGTCACTAATTCGTCGCAAACAAATAGAAAATATCCTTTCCACGATGGAATTATAAAACAGTCGCTAATCCGTCGCAAAATTTGCCACGAAAAGGATGTCGTCGCTAATTTTAGTCGCTAATTGACAGTTTTTTTGTAGTGATATCTCATATTAACCAGGCTAATGGCTCAAGTGCTTCATCACATGATCCATCCATCAGGTTATAGATACTACTCACATTATAGTTGTTAGGTAGTATATATATTAGGGCATCTTTAATATCATTGATCACTGTTGTATATGTATGTGTTATTTTTGATATGCAATTAACAATGACATGCATTTGTAAATAACTATTTTTGATAGGTAATTAACAATGATATCCATTTTTGTGGTTTGTTGTTAAAATGGTAAATTTTTTATATTAATTTAAGAAAAAATAATTTTAATTTAGTGAGAAATTATCATGTTCAAATAGGAGCTATTTACCTACAATTTAGTTGTAACAAAATTCAAACTAATTTTGCTACAATATAACTGTAGCAAAATTGAATCTAATTTTGCGAGGATCTAATAGCGAGTATTTAGCAATAGATATTTGTTGCCAAACACCTATGAGATAGAGAAAAATGAGTAAATGGTGACAAATATAACTCTCTCACAAAATATAGCTATAAAAATGTTGTCGCAAAATTCATGCCAACATTTAGCGAGGATAATTTTCATGCTAAATTTAGTGATAATAATATTTGTTGCAAAATTGCATGCTAAATTTTAGCGAGGAACAAATTGTTAGCGACAAAATTATGTCCTCGCTAAAATATAAGTCCTTGCTAAATTTTGCTATGATGACTTTTGTAACAAATTTTTTTTCTTGCTAAATTCTCACTAAATAGATTTAGCTATAAAAAAAAATCATTTAGCGAGGAATTTTTTTCTCGCGATTTTGCATTTTTCTTGTATTGATCACCGAATTGGTGAACGCATTGGTTAGTGACATAAAAGGTGGCATAATGCAATCCACACAAAGGAACACATCTAGATCCTTTACCCCTAACCACTGAGGTAATAGGTAGTTAAGTGTACCTAAATATGATGTCATCATTTGCCAAATGGCCCTGCCAGTCAACTCCCTCCTATTCTACCAAACACTCACATTACAAATGGTAAAGTATGACATGATACATGGGATAGTTGCCCATAGCCCTAGCTTGGGAAAAAGGCTTTAGCAGTAACTTTAGCTTCTCACGAAGCCACACATTGAAAAAAAAAAGCCATTAGGGTGAGTTGGGTTCATCTCAAGCAAAAATAAGGCAAAGTAATGCATAAAAAATATGAAAAGATGTGCATTCCAATAAAAGAAGTTAGTATGAAAACCCTTAAGGAGCATACTACCTTCAAAATCAAGGATGTATCTAGAGCGATAGGGGATTGCCTGTAAAGTGAGAGCTAAGGTTATTATGGATAGCATCCAAACCGATGATGGTCTTTACCAAAACCAAGGGAAAGGGATTGTGCACCTAGAATATAACATCTACTATGCTAAATAATTTATAATCTCGATTCATAGGATCCTTAGTTTGCATCAGCAGACATCGAGTGAAGCAACAAAGCAAAACTATATTGAAATGAAATATGGGTATATCATCAAAGTTGGCTACCACATTTATTAGAGGCTCTAGGGAAAATATATTTTCGTAGGGAACTAAACCTCTAGCCTCAGAAGGAAAAATACTAAAAGCACGAGCCACCTCTCTAGGGTATCTAGAAATAAAGGAAGGGAGATATGGTTGAGTACCTGGCTTAAACCTAGCATCAACTGTAATAACAAACTTTTCAGGCAAAAAGCATAACTCCTAATGAGTAAATCTAAACACATGAAACCTTAGGTCCCATTAGAGGGCAGCAACAAGCAACAGATTCCTATCTAGGGTTACTATTCTAAAGAACCTCAGGCTAGAATAGGGAGCTAAAAAGGGGTCCTCCCAAGTCTTAGGATTATCCAGTAGTTGGTACAATTTCTCAAGACAAGAAGATATGATGATAGGAATTTCTAATAGTCTAAAGCATAGAAATGATAGGTAAGGGAATAAACAACTGAAAGGGAAAGAAAAAAAGGGAGAGAGAGAAAAATACATGAAAGGAGCTTCCTTTGAAGATGAAAGGTCTAAGGCATAAACACCAAAAAAGTTAAAGCACTATTTATAAAAAGTGGTAAGCCATGGATGTCCCTCATAAGTAAACCATGGGTAGCCTGTTTGTCACCCCTGAAAGGCCACAAATGCATCTTTTGCATATCCTATGCATTGCAAGTAACTATTGTTACTTTTTTTCCTTTGTTTTCATTTTGTAGGGGATCCAAAACTCTGGTAGCTCAAGCAACTAAATCTGATGGGTCTTGAAAGTGGGAATTGAAAGAGTGTTATCTCAAGAGAAGAAGCCCATTGCTTTTTTTCAGTGAAAAGTTAAATGAATTAAAGAAAGAAAAAAAAATCATTTACCTCAAGAGGCACAATGAATTTCAGGGGGTATTTCAAACTTTAGGACACCTGTGTGCAGTGAAAGGCAATTATTGCTTGCAAATATTATAAATAATGTCGTAGCACAAAACAAAGGCTTAAATAGTGTTTTTAATTTTAACTAGATCGAGATTAAAAAATCAATGAAAAAGGTTAAAAATGGGAGAAAAAGGAGATAAAAGGGAGAAATATATCTAAAATTAAGAATGACGGCCAAAACGGTCTTTTTATCCTGAGGGACGGGATGTCTTTTAGTCCCATCCATCATTAGCGATAGACGGTAAGTCTGCTCACTCGAAATGTTGAATAAATTGGTTTTATTCTTAATTTTTTTTTGTAACTTCCATAATTTACAATTTCAAAGCTATATCTCTAGGTTTTCAAGCTTTTCTCCTTTATTCTTCATCCGTTTCGTAAGCCTTTCACGTTTGTGGCCTCCTAGGAGCGAAGCGCACTTTAAGGAGCATCATTTTTCTATTGTTTCTTCTTTTTCCTTTTTGCCTTCCACAAGCAAGTGTTATTAATTTTTTTTTTATTTTTTATTATTTATTTTCTTTTTTTGTTCATCTCTTTAGCTAGAGCATGATTTTAGGTTGTAAACTAACTGTTGTCTAGCAAGTGTACTAGATCGACTAGTATTATAAGAAAATAAGATTAAAACCCTAAATATCGTACCTAAGTGAACTATTCAAGCGCAAACTATTTTAGATTTTTAGAATGGGAATTCATATGCAAAGGAAGGAAGAAATACTAAATTTATAATAATGAAGAGTTAACTAAATTAGAATAGAATCTTAAACAACTTAAAAAAAATGCAATTAAACATAAACTAAAGCAATTAAACCTAAAATTTAAGTAAAGCATGTAATAAAAGTATGGCAAATTCAATGATAAAAGGACTTATGCTAAGGAACTTTCCACCTCAATTTCTAATGCATATAACTTAGTTAAAGATAATATAAGTTATTATTGAAAATTGGTAATAAATTTCAGATAACTTGCTCAGAATATCTTTTTAAGCATCAAATTCTCTCATTAGGAACAATTCAATACTTAGCATAAAAATCCAATTCATGAAGTCCTAAATATCCATTTGACCATTTCTCAAGAGATCTCACTTCAATCTATTCTTAATTTACCTTTTCCTAGCCTTAACTCACTTAAAGTTAACACATCATTATCTCATATTCCAAAAAAAAAAAACCATCCATCAAATTAAATAAATTAAACTATAAACATGCATATCTTAAGTCAATATTGCATTTGATCATCAATCATTATCTCAATACATCAACAATTAACCTAAATATAACTTAAGATAAGGACTTGCTCAGAAATTAACAAATAATCAACTTGCATTTAATTAAAGATTATACTAAGTCATTACATAAAGAAATATGAGGGTTCAAGTTCCCTCAGCAAAAGTAAAGAAACTACTCACACTTCATATTGAAAACTAATGTAAAATTAAGAAAAGGATTAAAAAATATAAAGTAAAGAAGCTCCCTTGATAACCCTTTACAGAAAACCAAAGAATAACTTCAAACTCTAAGCTTTTGTTCCTTGAAAACTAAGAGAAAATTAAAGTAAAAACTAAGCTAAATTCGTATTTGAGTTGTTCTCCTCTTTCTCTGGTGTCTTGACCATCCTTTTATAGGCTCTAAATAAGAAGTTTCTGCCCTTTGTAACTTCCCAAACAAAGTTGAAGAAGGGTTTGGCTTAAATAGAAGGTCTTTTATCATTGTTTTTCCATGAACACTCATAAGAGTTAACAAAATCACTCAGGAGCATGACTTTCTGCCTTGGGTGAGTGACTATTTCACTTGGGAGAGTGATCGCCTTCTGGAGAAATTAAGCTGGTTTTATGGGTAAGTGAAATCCTTCTTGGGTAAGTGACCAAAAACACTCAGAAGAGTGATCCTTATCACTCAGTCGAGTGATGAGCTGCTGTCCTTTATGACACAATTTGCTAACTTTTCCTAAAATTAAAGATTTGCCCTTAAACTTCTCATTTCTTCAATTTAGCCATTTTCCTATTCAAATTAGTCCTAAAAATTACAAAAACTTATAATTAAACCTCAAAACACATGATTTAACTATTTAAACATAAATTCAACTAAATTAAGATAAAATTAACTAATTTTAACACATCAAACATACTAAAAATATAATATAATTCACAATTATCAAATACCCCACAGTTAGACATTGCCGGCCCCTGAGCAAATTTGAACAAACTAACTCCTTAAAATAATCAAACTCTAACCAAGAATTATGCATTTCAAAACCAAGCTTAGCAATTAACAAAAGCACTTAATAAACTTCTAACTAGAATAAATTCAAACAAGATAATATGAGTTAGTTTCCTTGTATGTGTACAAAACAAAAACAATTTAAGTAATTTTCAAAAATAAAAACGCCAATGCATATCCATAGCCAAGCTTAGAATGAATGTACACCTAAATATACAAATGGGTTTGCACTTGAAACTATAAAAACACCACATGTCTTTCCTTTAGACTTGGAATTATATTATCCTTTAGCACCAAAGATCATTTTCGTTAAACAACTCAAAAGAAAACTAACTCATATTGATGGCTATCAAATATGGAAAAATTTTAATAAAAAAGAATAGCCGCTTTAATGCTTAAATAGACCAAAATCCCAAAATTTCAAACTACTAAGCATATACCCTTTTACCAAACTTATGTACTCAATCCCATACATATCCAAAAGAAATTAATAATAAAATTCCTTTGTAATTCCTTAATTCAATAACTTTTTGAGAAACCAAATTTTCTTTCCCTTGTAAAAATCCCACACTTAATCTTTTACCATGTATGCTAGCTTTATTTTGAAATTTTCTTTCTTTCTTTTTCTTCTCCATTTTTTTTCAAACTAGTTTCATTTCTGACAATATTATGATAAAATGCGCAATTATTTCACTAATTCCTTTGACTTTATCAATAACCCTTGCCAAAAAAGCACACCCTTTACAATACCTACTTCATTTTAATCCAACAAATCCTAGAGTGGCAACTCTATAAAGGGGAGATAAAATCTATTTAGGTTATATTGTTATTGAATAGGTGTAACAAGAAAAATTAAAGTGGCATGCTTTTAACATGCCTCATTATTCTTAAATTGTCTAACAAGGGTTAATTGTATTAAAAAAAGGTAGGAAAACATTTTTATATTGGCTCAACAAGAAAAATTTACCTCGATCGCTTTCTAATTTATTTCGAGTTATTTTTGTGCTTTGAAGGGTGATGAGAAAGGTTTTAGTGTTTTAAAATTTCTTACCCAACTATTCAATGCATTGGTTTTTCTCCTATTTCAAAACTGGTCTTAAGTGCTCAAATAGTGAAAACTAACAAATATAAGTGTAGTTAAATGTTAAACTAGCTAAAATTTCACTAAACAACATGCTTGTCCTATTGCTAAAATAATAAATTTTGATTCATGCACATTCTAAGTTCAAGTTTGATAAATTTACATTTTAAGGATATACTGGGGCATACTAAGCTTTGTACAAGCTAAGTGACAACTTTGAACTAAACTCTATTTCTAGCATAACTAAAAAACTTAAACTAAAATAACTGAAAAATTTATACTAAATGAACTATTATTACTACTAACCAAGTTTTAAAGTCATTAAAGTTACACCCTAACAATGAACATAAAAATAAAATGCCAAAACAAAAACAGAAAACAAACTTAAGAGGTTTCATGAACAAAAAGGGGAGTGCAAATTGTCTACTTTCTGACAAAAATTAAGCTTATCTCAAGTAAGTTCTACCCCCTCTTAAAAACTTTGTTGTCCTCAACAAATCAACTTATTGCAGTGGTAATGGTGGTGGTAGATATCTTGCCCAAAAACTGTGAACAAACTGCTTAAAGTTTTTCTTCAACTTATCAATGTTATCCTGCATATTATCCATCCTTCCTTACTGAATATCCAATCTAGTATTAACATCATCCAAGCGTGCAAGGATTTGAGATGAAGATGTTTTAGCATCTTATTGTACCTTTTTGTGGTCGCCTTCTTGGTGACCAGCCTCGTTGTGGTCAGCCTCTGCTTCATTTACCTCAATTTAATGCTCATCAACTTGAATTCCATTCGATCTCAAGTATTCAACTCTAGATGTCCAATGGCGATGAGGTTTAGGCTCCAAAATCTTCATGCATTTAAGCAATACAAAATCTATGTACTCAAAATTACCTTTAATAGGTTTCCCTAAATCTATATGTTTCAGTGCTTTGGCTAAGATAGTAGCAATCCATCCAATAGAAATTTCATTGACATTGGAAGGTTTCTTTTGTAACTCCTTAATTTTTTGCACTATAGTCACTGCACCATTGATGGGAATTCCCTTAACCATGCACCACAAAAGCTTAATTTCTATTGCATTCATTGCACTGAGACCACTAAGACAATTGAAAATGTTTTTAGATAGATATCTATGAAGAATTTGCACTGTATGATCTTGCAAATAATGAGCTTTAATCTTTTTGCATGGTTTTGGATTGATGGTGTCTCACATTATTTCCTAATTCTCTTGTGAAGTAGCATTAGTCAACTCACTCAATGCATCTACTGAAAAGCCTAAATGTGCTAAAAACTGAGAAAAATTCATCGAGTAACCCATCTTTCCTAGCTTGAAGCAAATAGTGCCATGATCCCCCTCACCTTTAAAGTAGCACTCAAAACAATAGAGGAAATCTCTAGCAAAAACTGGGTAGACTTTTGGCCTATGCTCCACAAAATCTTCCCATCTTATGTTTTGGATTAATTGTAAGACTTCATGCCATCAGTTTTTAGCAGGTATATTTAAGTAAAGCTTACTCAGATAGGCCGGCTTGACATATGTGCATGCACAAAAATATTAAAAAAGTGAGTGTTTTGCCCTATCCACATATGCTAGGATGTGTAAACTAGAAGAACTTGAAGCTTCATCACATATAGCATTCTTAAGAGCCACTACACAAAACAAAAGAATGTAATGGATTGAATAAGATGAAAAGCATAAGCTTGAATACCTGAATGCAATGTTAATGTTGCATAAGTCTAATGCCATGTTGTAAGCAATTGTAACAGAGAGTGTGAGTAGGAAGAGAAGGAATGCATTATTAAAAGTACAATAAAACATAATCTAGCATGAAACACTAACTAAAATGTGGCAAATGAATACCAAATGGTAACTACCAAAGATAGCTCAATACTCACATTTAACATGTGAACAACATAAGCAAAGAATCATAACATTGAAATCAAAGTGCACATGGAATTTGAGAATGAGTTAATGATGATTTAGAATAAATGAGAATGGTATAGGCTAAGAAATTTTAAGCCAAAATATGAAATCCAGTCATTCAAACATTTCATCAAACACTTTGTGTGTACATTTTCTCAAATCAAGATAAAGACCAAATCGTACTACTCATTACACCAAAATTGAGATCAAGTAACTTTAACATGCATATATCACGCTCAATGGAATAAGAATGCAAAAACAACAATATTTAGAGCTTAATTGCAAGATGAACCCAACCCAAATGCAACATAATTTCTAAGCAAAATAAGTACAATTTAAGCAAATTACTTAATCAAATAGTGAATTAACACTTACTTGTGGTAATTTAAGCAACTAAGATGAAATAAATTTATCTTAAAGTACAAGAACTTGGGAGAGTGCAAAGTGAGTATGGGTGAGTGAAAAAAAAGAGTGCAAGAACATGTTAGATAGGGAAAAAATAAATTAGGGAGACTGGAGGTTTACAAGGGGTACTCTGGTGAGTGAGGTGGGGCACTCGATCAAGTGCCTAGGTTCGGCCACAATAAGGAAAAAATTGAAAGGGGAAAATGAAGCGAATTAGGAAGACATGTCTCACTCAGCTGAGTGTGAAATATCACTCGGCAAAGTGTTGCCATTCTTGACAAAGAAAATGTAAAAATGCAAAAGAAACAAGGAAGGGTACATGGGCAATTAGGAAAGTGAGGAATGTCGCTCGATCGAGTGACCCTTAGCAGTCCCCAAATTTAATTTTTCATGTCCTATATTCCATGTACTATCCTCTTAATGGATAGTTAAACTAAATTGATTTAATTCCTTCTTGTTTTAAACATCACCAATGTTAGAGAGTATGCCCTAGATCCCATGTAAAAGGGATGAATTTCATATGTATGAATTTATATTCTTAATAAAAGGCATTATTCATTTATTAATGCTATGTTTAAATACATGAGTTTGTAAATCTTAAATTAATAAATGAAGTCCTTGATATTATAAACACAGTGCAAGGGAAATCATGAAAGTGTTCATGATATGAGGTGTCTATTACATGCAAATGTGTTAATATCTAAATATCCCTACTCATAGAATTAACAAGATAGGACATTGTTAATTCGAACAGACTAGCACATGTTATGCTTCTTGAATGGTTCAAGCAATGGTTCTCACAACTGTGATTATGGAAGATAATCAAAGCTAACATGTGGATGCTTGTTAGAAGAACAAGTTCATTGGAGACCTGCAAAGAGAATCCTCATATGGATACTAAATCTATGTCAGTGAGGAATCTCTTCATAGCGGTTGTGTAAGTATCCTTAGACTTGATATCGCCAAAGTTATCTTAAGTAGCAAGTGGTATATTTTGACTCCATAACTGATTACTTCCAACTGGGAGTGAACATAGTTAGGAGATTGGGTATATCATGACCTACTTGAAGATAGTTGAGTGATTGACAAAGGATTCACCATCCCAGATTTAATAAGGGAAGTTATCTCGTATGATTCTGTAATTGCATTGTTCAGAGAATCTCTAGCTAGAGTAATATGCCAAAATGGATAAAGATCCATGAAGGGCATTTTGGGAACAATGGTTAAATTAATAGAACATAAATAATTAGATTTATATGAGTTGACAAAAATTCATACTTAGAATCTAATTGAGATAAGAGTGGTGGAAGGAGTAATTGCACGGTAACTGTTTCTATGGAAAGGTATAGTCAAACCACTTGACTTTCCTGACATTTGGGTAGTCATGATGTCTAACTAAAGGCCACTCGTGATTTGTATAATAGTGTATCATAAATATCAATCGGGATTGATAAAATGATTTAAAGGAGTTTAAATCATGTGAGTTTTGAATAGAACTCACAATTACATATTATACTGCCAATATGGACAGGAACCCAATAGGTCACATACATATAGAGAAAAAAGGATAAAATGGTAAAATGACAAGGATAATAATATTTGATATTATTATGGGGATAGATAAGTGAATAAGAGAATAATTAATTAAAGAGTTTAATTAATTATGATCAAGTAAAATTGTTCGCAAAACTTTTTTGAAATGTTCTATAAAAATGGACCTAATTGAAATAATGTATTTCATAATTAATTATTATTGAACTATAAGTGTTATAGGGCTGATATAATAATTAATAGATCCATTGGAGGAATTATAAAGGCCCAAAGAAGTGAAGTTGGTACAGAAGCTCTCCAGAGGAAGGGCCATACGCAAACTACAAACAGAAGGCCTTAGAGGGATAAATCTTGGACCAAAATAAATTAAATATTTTTAATAATTGTTATGGAGCCTACATATTTAATTTGGTTGGATTAATTTGGGTGATTAAATCCAAGTATATGTACAAAGGGCCTAGTTTGTGGGTTTTGTGCATAGTCTTTTGTGAAAGGGCTTAAATTGGATTTAATTGAGCCCAAATAATTATAAATAATTCCAGAAGCCCAATTAATAATTTTCCAAAAATTTTAAAGAGCCCAATCCCATTATAAAATTGGATTTTTAACCTAACTATAAAAATCCAAGTGATGGTGTATTAGGGTAAGTGTGAACAATTGAGAGAAAAGTTTCTCTCTCACTCAAAAAGCCCTAGCCGCCACCTTCCCTAGCTAGCATCTAGGGTTTTTCGGCCAGCCCTTATTTCTCCCAATTGTTGGTTCATTCTATCATTCTCTTGTGTGGATTACTCATTGGAGGTGTTAGATTTTGGACACTGTGGTTTACGACAATCCGGTGAAAAGGAAAATCAACTGTTCAACAAAAATCAAAGGTGATTTTTCTTATTCTCATTAATATGTATATTGTAAATTCATGGAAAGATCAGATTTATTGGTTAAAAATTTTAAATTTCGCTTATGTATGAGATGCATGTAATCGATAATTTCCAACATGGTATCAGAGCCTCGGTTTTGCCATAAATCTACAATTCTATATTTTTTTGCGGAATAAGTTTTATTTTTGAGTTATTTATTTCATGAACTTTAAAATATCATATTTGATTGTTCATGAATGAGAAATATTGATTTCTGGATATATGTGATCAAATATATATAACGAAAAATAAAAATGATTCTTTTGAGAAAGGAATCATGGTTTTGGCATGAATGGCTTTTATTTTTCAATGATGTTTAGGGGCTGTTCTAAATTAAAATTTTATTGATCCACTCTAAGATCATTTTGATGATAATTTATGTGTTTAATATGTGATATTAAGCCATAATATCAAACAAAATTAAAATCGAACACGTTTTGCATGAAAACTAGTTTAGTCGAAAAGTTCAATAAATTGGTGTTCTTCGTTTGTTCTTGGTATGTTCTTGGTGTGTTCATGTTTAGAACGATTTTTAATCTTCTAAATCTGATATATTAATGTGTTTTAATTAATTGGATTTATTAAAATGGGCCTTGAATTAATTGGATTAATTTTAATTTATTAAAACCACTTAATGGGCTTAATTGTGTTTACAGACTTGGTTTAAGTTAGTGAATGACTTGGTGGACCCAAGGATCTGATTTAAATCAAATATAATAAACTATAATTAAGTTTATTAATGGGTTTTAATGGCTGGAATGGGCTTGGCTCATTCCTAAAGGCCTAAATGGTCCAATAGACATAAAACTAGTTTGTGTGTGAACACATTTAGGGTTTAGTTTGGTGGGTTTCGGCCTACCCTTTATCTAAAGCCCAAAATTGATTCTTTTAATTTTTTAATATGATTAATTAATTAAATAATCAATTAATAATTAATTAATAATCAATTGGATTAATTATTAAGGCAAGAACACATACATGCAAAAGGGTTTCCTAAAATGGAAGTTTCCAAAGTGAAAAAGTTTCCTAATTTGATCACATTATTAAAATAACTCAAAAGCAAGTTTCAAGAGTTGCAACAAAGTTAGCAATCCATTACTTTATGCATTAGAAATGCATATAAGGGTGTATGATTGGCATGATGGATAGTTATGGACAAGGCCCAATGTGATTGAGCATTATACATGTTTTGGCCCTATGAGGACTTTAATGTCCCGGCCACTTGTTTTTGGTTTGTATTTATTTTTCAAATTGTAATATGTAATTAGATTACTTAGATTAGAATTAGAGATAGAGATGGAGACCACTATCAAGGAGCAAGATGGGCCGGATGGAGATCCAACAAGATTGAAGATAATGTAATTATTTTTACTTGTTTGAATCATGCATACTACCTAGGAATGACCTTTTGATTTCCCTTTTGGTTCGGGAAAATCAATGTAGTAAAGTCCATAACTATACCATATTTTTATGCTTATATTTATGTGATAGATATAAGATAATTCTAAATATCAAAGTACCAAGATTTTCCATTATCTACCTCGACATTCGTCACCTACTATGCCTCAAATCATGGTCTATCAGAATTAAAGATGAGTATGGGCTCAATGCTTATTCTTTCTAGATTATCCCACATTGACACCAATGTCACCAAAGCATCAGCTAACTGGTTTTAATCCTAAGGAACATATTTGAAGGCATAGACTTCAAGTTTATCACTTAAAAACTTTAAATTGGCTTACATAAGGCACCAATCGTTATTCTTTTACCGCCCATTGACCTTTCACATAGTAGATCACTAATGATGAGTCACCACAGATCTTAACACTCTTTGCCCTTGAAACAAGTAAGGCTTCTAATAGAAGATGCACGTTTTATATTTAGCTTTATTATTAGTTGCTTTATATATGAGCTTTTTGGCTACGGGTAATTTTTCTCCCTCAGGAGTTACCAAAATAACTCATATCCCTACACATTTATTGTTCATAGCTCTATCAAAGAATATCTGCCACCCTTAAGCTGCCATAACTATGATATTTTAATCAAGGATATCTCTTTTCCTTCTAATAGCTGACTTGCTAAGAATTATGCTACAACCCTTCCCTTAATGGCCTTTCAGCTAATGTATTGAACATCAAATGACTACAAAAGAATCAACCATCTCCCTATTTTTTTATAGAGTGCTTCTTGCAAGTACTTGAGAGGATTCTATTTGGCAACCGCCTGCACCTTGTATGAACCAAAGTAATTGATTTGCTTTTCCTAAGCATCAATTTCGCAAGCATATGGTGTACTGATTATAGTACAAAAGATATCAATTTCATGAAGAATGTTGATTAAGATTGTACACTATTACTACTCGATTTTAATTTTATTTACAATGCTCATTAATTTGCTAGTTAAAACTAATACTTTACTACTCTAAACTAAATAATATTTTATTTTAATGATAATCCGAGAAGACTTATGAATATGATGAATGTAACATATACATAAATATGGAATTTGATATTTTTCTCTTATTTATAATTCAATCTTTATCATGTAAGGCAAGTTGGAATAATGTTTTATGTTGTAGCTCTCGCATCTAGACTAGATTATGCCTTAAACATGCATTTATGGTTCTAAACCATAGCTCTTGCATTTAGACTAGAATGACATAAGCACACATTTAAAGAATAAAAACCAACCTATAACAACTATCTCCACATGCAATCTCTTAAATTATGCTTTGATAATGAATTTTCTATTAACTTTCAGAAAGATGTTGCTCTCGCTAACTCTCTTACTAATAACCACAATGATGATTTTCAGAGAAGGAATTGCCATCTAAGGTCATTTTCCTTAACTTATAATGATACTAATAAAGTTTTAATAGCAAATCCTACATTTAAAGATAAACGAAAGAGAAATGATTAAATATGAATAACAACATTCAAATTCATAAAAAGAATTCATAATAATAACAAAGAAGAAGTAAAGATTAGAAATAAAAGAAGGGGATCTCTCAACCCTTTTTCCTTCTATAAAGTGTAGTCTTCTCCCTTGTATTTGTCTTCTTTTCAAGCCATAAAACTGAAACTAAAATCTATAACTATTGTTCTCTAATTATAGTTTTAAAATAAGAAAAATAAAAAAAATGATAGATCTCTCCTTCTTTTTTGATTATAACTTCTAGGGTATTTATAAATTTTCAAGCATTAAATCCCTTTAAGTGCCTTTTCATAGGGATGCAACCCGTTGTGTCCTTTTAGGTGACTTTTCAAGCTTAATTGCCTTTAACCGCCTCCTGTCGCACTCACGACGGCACACGCTTCCTTCTTCCACCTTTCTCTTCCTCATTTCTTGCCCTAGACATGCATCCCTTATCGCGCTCGTGGTATCTATCGCGCTTGCGATAGGGTTTCTTCTTCACTCCTTCATTAGTGTTTCCAAATTTGCCCATTTAAGTTCCAAATTGATTTCTTAACTCCAATAAAACAAATAAAACAACTAGGGGTGTGCAAAAATCGAACCGACCCGATCAACCCAACCAACTCGAATCGACCAATTCGGGTGGGGTTAATCGAATTAATAGGGTCAGTTCGGTTTTTGATATTAGGTATACTTCGGGGTCGGGTTGGGTGAAACCCGACTAACCTGAACCCGACCAAACAACCCTATTTTTTAAATATATAAATAAAAAAACTAATTTCTCTACAATATTAATTAATATATAATATATATTTAATGTAATTTTGAAATTGTTAGTTTGTTGTATTTTTAAAATATTTTTTATGGCATTTAATATTATTTATTTGTATTAATTTAGGATTTTAATTTAAATATGTAAATTAAAAAAATAAAAATTGGGTTATTCGAGTCGGGGCTCGAAAAAAGGGGGTTAATCGGGTAGAGGCTCGAAAAAAGGGGGTTAATCAGGTAGGGGCCCGATATTTATATAGGGTAGGGTCGGGTGAGGGAAATATAAGAATTTTAGGTTTCGAGTTAATCGGGTTCGGGTCAGGTTCACCCGAACTCGACCGATACACACCCTTAAAAACAACCAAGAGCACAAAACAAATAAAAGCAACAAAATACACATAAAATATATTAATATTAAACACTATACTTGCTAAAACTAAGCACACATAGATACTATTTATGAGCTTTTCGAGCTCATATCAATAATACCTTAATTTCTTAGAGGCTCAAATGATCAGCAAGCAAATTTTCTCAACCTTCACGTATTTAGTCTCGTATGGTAGGAACTTCTCTCTAATGTAATACATAACATATTCTATTCCAAAATCATCCTCTTGAGCCATCATAGCCCATACTGAGCTATCTTTTATAGCCAGATATAAAATCAAAGGCTTTTTAGCCCTCAATAGTCTCAATACTAACGAATGTAAAAGGTAATCTCTAATTGTGTCAAAAGCCACCTAACAATCTTCATTCCATATTACCGGCCGATCTTTTCTAAGCAACTTAAAGATAGGCTTATAGATTGGAGTTAACTTAGCAATGAATCAACCGATGTACTGTAACTTACCAATGAATCCTCAGACTTCCTTTTCTTTATATGGTATGGGCATTTCCTTAATGGCCTTTACTTTGTCAGGGTCTACTTTTATTCCTTTTTGACTCACTTTACATCCTAAGAGTTTCCCTAAAGTGACCTTAAACATACATTTCTTCAGGTTTAGGTGAAGGTTGTACTTGTTGATCCTCTGAAAGAATTTCTCTAGAGCTGTAAAGTGACCTTTGCAGGTAACCGACCTGACCATTATATCATCCATATATACCTCCACATCTTTATAGATTAGATCATCCAGAATCTTTTTTGCCATTCTTTGATAAGTAGCCCCTGCATTCTTCAATCCAAATGGCATGACCTAATAAGTGTACATACCCCATTTAATGATGAATGTTGTCTTGATCTTATCCATAATCTTATTCAGGATTCGATTGTATCCAACATAGCTATCTCAAAAACTATACATTGCATAAGCCGTTGCACTGTCTACTAAGACATCTATATGAGGAAGTGGAAAGTCAACCTTTAAATAAGCCTTGTTCAAATCCCTATAATCCACACAAACTTGAAAGCTTCCATCTTTCTTGGATACCGAAACCATATTTTCCAACCAGTAGGATATTGGATCTCCACTGGAAACTTGGCCTTTATCTACTTCTGTATATCTTCTTTGACATTTTTTGCCTATTCTGGCCTAAGCCTTCTGAGCTTCTGCTTAATAGGCCTGTACCCAGAGTATATGGGAATGGCATGCTCAACAATTACAAGATCAATTCCTGGCATGTTTTCACAGGTCTAGGCAAAGACTCTTTCATATCTTTTTAATATTCTCTCAAATTATTTTCTCTCTTCAGGTGTAATATCAGAAGCTATCAAGATTTCTCTTGAATTTCCAAGAGTGATAAGATTGAATGGAGTAGTCCTTGTTGAATTAATGTCGAATATGAATGTTTTATGATCATGATCATGCAAAATGAAATTATGCGAAACATCACATAAGTAAGCAAAGCTATTCATATTATTAATATAAAAGGAACTAAATACATCATCATTCAAAAGTTCAGGTACAAAAAGTGTATCTATAAAAGCATCCTCATATACAACAGGTGCGTTTGATGCCTCAAACGAGCCCACTCTATCTTCTACATCTTCTAAGGCCTCCTGATAAGTCTCTGCAGTAGCCTCTTCAGTACCTTCTTTCAGTTTAGGCATAGGAATCTCATATTCAACATTCCCTTTACCTTTGAGTTTGAAAGTTAAGAGCTCTAGAGTTACAATCTCTTCAGGTGCATTATCCTAGTCAGATAGCTTAATCATAGTAAAATCCTTTAACAGGATTAATAACTCCACTAACCCAATCAAAGAAATCGTCAAGGACCTCAAACCTTGGAATAACCTCTTCTTCAATCATAACAGGCTTAATCTCACCACAATACTGAAGTGGAGTAAAAGCAGGAACGAAGCTATCAAAAATGTGTGGTATGCCCTCCGATTTTAGCATCCCTTTTTTCTTATCATCGGACCTTTTATAGCCTAATCTCCATTGATTAGTCTGACTTGTAGTGGTGATAGGCTCAGAGGGATCTTGAGAATTATTACCCAAACTAGCTTCTAGTAAAAAGTTCATTCTTTTCATCATGTTTAGCACTTGCAGGGTTGGATCCTGTTCACCTTTACCATCAGCTTTAATGACAGCTATGTGGAATGCTCTGAAGGGCCAATTAGCTATCCTCAACGCAGAGACTTGATTTTCTCTAATGGCTTTTATAGTAACTACTTATCCTTTTTAGGGACTCTTGATCATTTGATGAAGAGTGGATGGAGCTCCTCCTAAGTTTTTGAAACCAAGGCATCCCTAATAACATAAAAAAAAGTTTACAGGTATTGTAAACACCATAAATTCCACTTTAGCACTAATCTCTCCAGTCTTGATATCAGCCTTAAAAGTACCTATTATTTATCTATGAGATTATCATAGGCTGTGACTACCAGGCCAAACTTATTCAACATCAACTCATTTAACTTGAAGGCAAAAAATGCCACCAGCGGGCACACATTAATTAAAGGGCCATGATCAAACATTACACAGGCTGTATACTTTCCATTAACCTAGACCTTTATATACCAAGGATGGTAGTGCTCCTGACCTTAGATGGGTAGATCCCCATTAGTATATACAATATTTTCTTCGTCATTTCCTTTAACCAAATCTAGCAGCTCTAAAGGCAAAATAGTAGTGGCTATATTGGATTCATATAAGGCCTTCACTATTTTCTACTTATGAGAAGGCAACTGCCTAAGTAAATCCCATACAGAAATCTGAGCTGGAGTCTTCTTTAATTGCATAAGGATTTGATCCTCTTCTTGCTCCCTTTCTACAAGTAATGGTTGAGAATCTACTGGTCTCTCCACTTCTGGCACCACTCTGCCACTTCGAGTGATTAGCTTTACTCTTTACACCTCTATCTCATTCTTAAAATCCAACATATCAAGTGGACCGATGGAACCATCATCTTCATCAGGCGATTCCCAATAATCAACTATATGTACCTCTATCTTTTGCGGCTCTTCAGCATTTGACTGCTCAGGGCAAGTAATGACTAAGTACTCATTGCCATATAAATCACACAAAAACCCACCATTCCGACAAACTGAATGAATCATTGACACAAGAGGTGGAACTGCATTGTAATTCCCTTTTCTCTTTTTCCTTTTCTTTGAATTGATGATCTATTTGTTGTCAATAAGGTATTGAATTCTATCCTTTAGATCCTGTAATGGTCTGTAAGATGACCTATATACTGGTGATATGCATAATATTGTTCAGCCCAATGATTCGGTATGCCTTGGTTCCTGGCAGGGTTTATCGGCAGAGGTTGCAGCTTCCTTTCCTTTATTAATCTATCTAATACCCAGGATAAGGACCTGCCTAGATTTGAGTAATGCTTCTAAGTGCCTTCAGTAACTACCACTTCGACCATCTTTCTAATAGCAGCAATGCCACTAGTTTTCCCAGTTGTAGTTCTATATCCTTGATGCCCAGCACTAAAACCACTACTACTTACAGAGCTTGCTTTCTTAGCCAGGTATTCACCTTCGACTTTAATAGTAATATCCTTTAAAGATTCCCAATCCTTCAACTATTTCATCTTCAGGCCTTCCTTCAAATAAAAGCTAGTATTTCAAATGAAAAATCTAATTTGGTCAAAAGTATCAAGTTTTCTTTTCATCTCTATTAGTTTATTCCTCTACTTTGTAAGATATTCATGAAAAGACCCATTTGGTTTCTACTATAACAACTCAAGGTCTTCCAAAGTAACTTTCATTCTCATTCTACAGTCATACTATCTTAGAAACTCCTTAATCAATATATTCCAATCCTTTTTGGTATGCCTATCTATGTTATGGTACTAGTCAATGCGGGACCAATAAGGATAAAGCTAAAATATTCAACCTTCTATCTTTTGGTAAGAGTGGTACACTTCATAACCAAGGTATACATCTTAACATAGGCAGATGGATCAGACATGCCATCGAACTTAGGCAAGTTAGGCATTTTAAACTATTAAGGAAGTACATCCTTGCTTTCCAAGTCCCTATCTTCTGGGCTAACCCCTTTTCCTACTGATAGGACCCAAGCCATTGCTTCTATTTTCTGCTCTATCTTCTTAAGAATTGGGTTTTCCATCCTAGGTAGCTTACCTCTTTAGGTTTGTATTATAGGTGGCTCTTCTTCTTCCTTATGAATAAAGTCTTCTTCAAGTGTAATACCTTTATCGTTTCACTGCTTTGCAAGCTAAAAACTCGACCCAACTCCTTTTGACTTAGCCATTAACAAAGGTCTCACTTGGGTAACAATAGGAGTACCTGCAATAGTTATAGGCCCCTCATGGGCAATGATAACTATCAAGGCCTACTTGCCAGCAGGCTGTGTTAAAGAGTTCAATATGTCAGTCATCATAGATCTTATCCTCCTCTCAAATTCATCCAGTCTTTTACCCAGTTCTTGATTGTCAATAGCTTTAGTTCATGTTGGATCAACCATATCTGCTATTTCAAATGCTATCTCAAATATTTCAACCAAACCTAAATCTATCTCTAACATCAACTTAAACTACCTTGACAAAGATCTTCTGACCAGATACCCATCTGGACTCCTGAACCAGCCTATTCACTCTTTGGTGACTATGAATTTGGATCTTTAATCGAGGCCCCAATCTTCTAATATAGCAAAAAAAAATTCTCGCTGCCAATATACATCGAGTAAGGCCATTATGACTTCCCCTTAAGTAAATTCCTAAAGAAATTGAGGCTTAAAACTTGTCTATGTATCGCTTATCTTTCCATAGCAGGTTGATTTCTTAAACCACTTGGATGACTCTATAATGGTTGAAAAAAAGCTTGTTAGCATAATGCATGGTTATGCATGGAATGCATGAGCATATTAAATATCATTCACAAAGCACATGCACAAATCAGAATAAACCTTCCCACCTTATTTCTCCCACACATACGATCGTATGGTCTTTTTCCTAAATGGGATTAGCTCATGGGTTAACAGGGAACCTAATGAATATGTTTGATGCACAGTTGAAAATCGATCGCACAATCTCTCTTAATTTAAAGTGCAGATAAATACGACATTGATCTCTATATACTTGAGTCATTCAAATAAACCAAAAGAGGCCTACCGAGGTATAACAGCCCTTGATAGCACATATCTTGCTTTATCAAAATTTGATCAAGTATATGGGTATCTAAATAGCAAGCAAAGTATTAAGGTGCATATTACCTAAGGGAAGCATCTATACCACTATATGGGGCTTTGTTCTAGTAGTATAACTTTAAGGCCACCTAAGCATGGTCTATGGCAATGGTCTAACTCATCATGTGCATAACGATCAATTGGGTCACCATTTAATATACCTACTAGGTATGAAACTTGAGCTGGTGGTCCTCTTTAACATTTCTTGACATTGAGTGAATATAGGATCATGCTTTGAGATTACACCATTAGTCAAATGGGGATGGCTAACTTAATTTTAAGGCCATAACATGTTTCTAGTGCATCCTAAGTTAAAAATGACCTAATACAATCAAACCATAAGTAAATGTTTATATTATATCAACCAAGTTGATTTCAAAATAAAATCTCAAATGATCTATAGTGGAGTCACTACTGTGAAATATATCAAACCCTATAGGCATTTGATTTATTCTTGAAAGTCAACTTTTAGGACTCAATACCATATTAAGGCTCGTTAACTCGTGAAAATCAATCTATTCATGATGAACAAGGATTTAACCCAATACGCAATGCCTCAGACCCCAAAAGGCATGAGATAGCATCTTGGAGTATCCTTATTCATTTACTAATGACTAATTTAAGAGATGTCTACTGAGCATCACAAGATGTGCATTTTTAGGAGTCACTTCAAAGTGATTTATTGAACCTTGTGACATTGAAACCAATGAGAGTTTGGATTTCATTTCTACTTGCAATACTTGGTTGATAGTCAATATAAATAACTACTTGTGGTCAATTATATTAGCCTTTTTCTCATGCATTACGAGGCAACATAAATAAATAAGCATGTTGGCACATATAAAGCAATAAAAATCATACATAAATCATGGATATTTAAAGACATAAGTCCCAACATGTGTGAATAAGGAATTTTGGCTAATCCTTTTTAATTTATAGCTTAAAGTAAAAAACATTTTTTATACATATTAGATTTAGAATGAGTAAATAAAGGTATAAACATACACAAATCGGGGTATTTACTTAATTCAAGAACATTGGTTTCCCACAAATAACTACAAAATCCCTTTATAGTGCGATTTTTAGGAGAAAATTGGGCATTAGTCCATTTTATTAATAAAATCCCAATTAATTAGATAAAAATATTTAATACTATGCTATTATAGATAGATAATAATTATACAAGCAAAAATATAAATAACTTAAATAAAATAAAATAAACAAACTAAATGAATCAAATAAATTACATTCCTCAGGTCTGATTGGATCTCTTTTATTTTTTTAGGCTCCTCTAAGTAAATTCCATATATCCATGCATTCAAAAATAGTAAAGATGGTGATTGATTAGACAACAGTAAAAAGAATTGGATAGAGACGGTGCTATAAAGTGGAAACAAACATGCATGCTAATATATATAAGATTAGTATACAAATATACAACAAGACAAAAGGAAAAATCATATGAAAAATAAAGGAACCATAAAAAACCTTAGACTGGCCAAGGGAGTGAGTCACTAACTCACTTCGGGTGAAAAGGTGAGTCACGACCTTGACTAAAATGAGTCACATTCCTTCCTAGGGAGTCACTGGCCATCCCTGAGTAAGTCACGATCTTGACTTAGTGAGTGAATCATAAACTAGGTTCATGATTCACTCAATGAGTGAGTTTGTGAGTTAATCTTGGATAGTCCAGCCCTATTGGAACGTCATCGTGGCTAAAACTCAAACCTTTAAAACCCAAATTAAAGTCCAAAACTTATAAAAAGAAACACCACCAAACTCTCAAAAATCATCATATAAACTCAAAACAAGATTGAAAAACATCAAACAACACAATTTGCATGAATTCATCAAGTGAGAGAAAGTGAGCTTTAGAGAGAGAAAATGGCAATTAAAGGCATAAAACTCATCCACATTGGCAAACAAATATAGATTCTTACATAACTCATCAAAATATAAACAAACATGACAGTGATACAAAATTTACATAAAGAACGCAAGAAATCAATATTTATGAAATAGTTACAGAAAAGCAAGGCAAGAATTGAGCAACTTGACGTTCAAAGGAAAAAATGGCAAATAAATTCTTAATAAAATTAAAATTTAAGATGTGCTTTAAATTGGAATTTTACCTCACACAGTACCTTCAACAAAGTCATTTTCCAAAATCAGTAAGAGTGTTTTTTCTCTTCTTCTTCTTATTTCTTATGTGATTTTTCTTTTAAAAACTAGAGTTTTTTTCTTGCAAAACCAGCCTCCTCTTTTTTCATCTTTTTTTCTCTCTCTAGTTTGTTAGAAGATGATTATTATTGTTGTTAATTCCCAAAAAAATCCCATTCTCTATTAATTACTTTGGATTAAGATCAAGGGAAATTTGAAGATTTTTAAGGCTGAAATGATCCCTTATCTCATAGGGAGAAAATCTAGCATTTTCCTTGAAAAACTTCCAATCACTGATGTGATCAGTGAGTCATAAACTATAACTCGAGCGTTTAACTAGGTAGGGCCCAAAGCCTTTTTAAGTTAAAATCGATGAGTCACAGAGCACATTAACTTAAAACTCAAACTTCTAGTATAAGGTATAGTTCAAATCATTTCATAGGGCTTGCAAGACCATAACCCACACCACCTCAGAGGTTTAGTAGATTACAAATACTTGCTCCACCTGAGGTATATAGATTCCATCCTCAGGGTGATCCTAGTGTATTTTCTCCTCAAAGACCTACATCACGTGCTCCAGCTTCATTCGAAGCAGATTTAAATAGTAGGTTAGCTCATTTGAAGGCTACTATTGGGGTTATTGGGCAAGACATGCAAGGCATGTAGGGGATAATTACCATATCCACACATCATGCTGAGTGCAACTATCAGACCTTATGAGCATCAATAGCCACTATGGGGCAGATAATAAAGAGACTTGAGAATGAGGTTATTGGCCTCAATAATAGTATGAAAGAGGGATGCGAGCACCACATAACCCGACTTGCATGGATAGAGACAATGGTGCACCGATAGGAGTTTATCGTTAGACAGGTGCATAAGAGCGTGGTCTACCTAGCGAGCCTTATAGGTCAGATTTTGACTTCCTAGCTTAGGTTATGGGATTTGAGTTTAAGGTACCCCAGCCATCATTGCTACAAATCCATCTCAAGCAAGGCCTTCATAGCCTCTATAATTGCTACTAGGTCCTTCAACCAGGCCACCAGGTCCCTCCGAATTGAGATGACATCGTTGACTTTTAGGGATATGTATATTAGTATTTTTATTATGATAATTGATTATTTAGATTATTTTTTATTTTTTGTTGTATTTACATTTATGGTTTGGAACTTTTACTTTTATTTTGTTTAGGTGATATGTGGACAATGTTTCCTTTTTCTTATAATGTTTACTTAAGCATGTATGCATTGATTTCTCCAAAGATGTTTACATAATATTCGACATGGTAATAAATGAAAAGGAAAAATAGTTATCCATATAATCATAATAAATTCAATAATAAAACTTTAACTTATGAACTAATGCATAAGTAACATGTATGTTGAAATAGTTTAAGTAATATGCCATGATCTAATTTATTATGTCTCACTTGCACAGGGGGCATCCTGACACATGGTTACATCCCATAAGGTTCACATTAAAATATTTCAAACATTGTAAATGTTATACAATTAGATCAAAATGAAGCACTCTCACACCTGGACTATGCAAATATTAGGAATATGCTTAAGTATACCCAACAAAAAGATGACCTTCTTCCTTTAAAGATAAATTTATGTGGAAACAATAATGCAAATCAATAAAAGGTGAGAATTTTCCTTTATTTCATTAGTGTTCTAATGTCAAACCTTTATAGGTACCAGCGCCTACTAAACAGGCGGTGGATTAAAAAAAGATAAAAGTTCTCCTGCAAGACATTTAATCTGCCATCCTCCCTAATCTCATATGTCAATAAATTGGTACTAATAAGATGTCCTAACCAAGTGTTGAAACATTGATAAATTGATGATAACCACCCAATCAATCAAGGGTTAAAACATCAACAAGCTAATGGTAACTACCTTAGTCCAATCAAGAGTTAAAACATTGATAAGCTGATGATAATCACTCATTTGATCCAAGGTTAAAATGTCAACCAACAGATGGTAATCACCAAATTAAGAGTTAAAATGTTGACAACCTAATAGTAATTAATCAAATAGTAGTTAAAATGTTGATAAGCTAGCAGTAATTACTCAACCAAAAATTCACTATCGTAAATGCTACATGTCTACATTTTGAGATTTGCTACATCAGGTATGCATCTTTTGTCATTGTACTTTGAATTTTGGCTAACCTAGACACTAGTGAACTAGTTTTCCCAAACTTAAGGGAAAACTATAGAAACTATGCCTGAGTCAGCCTTTGTCAGTTTAACCAAATGATGATAATGCTATTTTAAAAAAAAAAGCAGTGGCACTCTATTTTGCTTCAGCATCGAGTTTTTGAAAATAGTCAATCACATGTTTTGAAAGCAAAAAAAAAGTGTACTTTATTAGCATGCATGTGTTTTTCTCCTTGGAATGGTGAAATGAGCATATCTACAGGCCCTGGATTAACTCAAAAATGAGTTATGACCTTAAATCATAGGTTAAGATCATGAATCACTTCTGACTCATGGCTTGAAGGATTGACTGACTTCTCCTTCCCTTTTGACCATAATTTGAGTCACTAGGTCTAACTCAAGTCTGTGACTCACTAGCAAATCACGACCCAAGATCATGAATCACCCTTTTTTTATAAGTAAATTATTTTTAGACTTTTTTGAGGGGCCCACATCTAAGTTAAGGCCATGACTCATAAGTCAAGGCAATCATTGGGTTTTATTTCATCCAAAACTCCAATTTTTCTTGCGAAACAAAGGATTATTCTTAAGATAAAAATCTTATACCTTTCTTAGTCTTAATCTAGGGCATTTAAAGGCAATGATTTCTCTTAAATGAGTAACAAATTCTTTAGAAAAAACACCAAAAAATCTAAA